>JAMQMW010000480.1:0-14408 GCA_024115155.1 Thelonectria blattea
ACACGGAATCGTAGAACCGCCAGTCCGTCACCGGCCCCGTCATCATCCCAAAGGTAAACACGCCCGTATCCAACTCCAACGTCTTCGCCGTCAAGTACCCCCCGTACGACCACCCCCACATGCCAACCCTCCCCGAGTCCAGCCAGTCGTTCCTCCTCATCAACCTCCTCGCCGCCCAGACCTGATCCCTCGGCTCCAACATCCCCAACCTCCGCGTAACCACCCTCCGATACCCCCGGCCCCGGAACCCCGTGCCCCGCCCGTCCACCGTGTACACGACGTACTCCAGCGCCGGGTCGCAGCTCACGTACATGTTCCAACTAAGCGGCTGGAACTTCTGGCTGACCAGCTGCGAGCCCGGCCCGCCGTACGGCGTGAACAGCACGGGGTACCGCTTCTCGGGGTCGAAGTTGGCGGGCAGCTGCTGCATCACGTTGAGCAGGTGGCCGTCCGGGTGGAGCAGCTCGAAGCGCGTGATGTTGGGCAGGTTGAACTCGTTGACGCGGTCGTAGAAGTCTTGGTTGTGCTGGATGACGCGCAGCGGCGTGGTGCACGAGGTGGAGGCGTAGAGTTCTTGGTAGGGCACGTCGGGGCCGAGGTAGTTGAGCATGAAGTACCCGGCTTGGACGGAGAAGGACGCGTCGAAGTAGGCGGGCACGGTGTCGTCGACGAGGGGGGTTAGCTGCTTCGTCGTCCATGAGATCTTGTAGATGTGGCGTTCTGTCGAGTGGCTCTTGGCCGCCTGGAAGAAGATGCACTTGGCGTCTCTGTCCACGCCCAAGATGGCGGAAACTTCCCACTCTCCCTTGGTCAGCTGCAAGCTCTCTCCGCCGTTGACCGGGAAGAGATAGAGGTGGTACCAGCCGTCTTCGTCGGACAAGTCGGCGTAGTACGTCTCGCCAGATCTCCCGTCCAGGGCTCCCACGTAGACCATGTCCAGCGTGTGGTCCAGCCATCCGTCGGTGCCGTCCCGCTCCCGCACCACTTGAGAAGTCATCTTGGATCCCACCGAGACGAGGACGTGTCGACTCAGATCCTGCACGCGGTTGAAGGCGCGATACACCAACGCCTCGTGCCCGTCCGTCATCCACGCCACCTCCCCAATAATCAGATCCTCCGGCTCAAACACATCAACAGGCACCGTAACAACCTTCCCCGTCTCCACAGCCACCACCTTGAGCGTCACAGTCGGATTCTTCGTCCCGGCCTTCGGATACCTCAAGTCGAGTTCCCTCGGGTAACTCGGCGCCGGCGCGCTGCCGTTCATATAAGTCGGCACCGTGTAAGACTCGACGCCCGTCTGATCGAGGCTCAGGAACGCGAGGTATTCCCCGTCGGGCGAGAACCATAGCGTCGAGCGGCTGTCGACGACTTCCTCCTCGTACACCCAGTCGGGCACCCCGTGGAACATGTCCGGACCGCCGTCGCGCGTCACCTGTCGAGTCTTTCCCGTGTCCGAGTCCCGGAGGAAGACGTTATTCCCGCGGACGTACACCACGGCGTCTCCCCTGGGCGAAAACTCGGCGTATTGCACGTCGCCGGCCTGCCCGGGCACCAGCGGCGTGAGCTTCTGCGACCGGACGTCGAGGAGGAAGTAGTCGGCCGAGTAGGACAGGCGGTGTTTCTTGGTAGCCTTTGCGGCCACGAGCAGCGTCGTCATGTTCGCATTGCTCCAGTACTCTCGTATATCATCGGGCATCTTCCCCGCCTGTCCGATGACGGCCGTGTTGGGCTTTTCGGCGCTTCCGATCACGATGTTGTTCGCGCTGTCCATCTGCAGGTATCGGCCGTCGGGGGCGCCCTTGATCCAGTTGAACTTGCTCATCAGGGGGAGGATTTGCGGTGCTGGGCCCGTGTCATTGAATGTGAGGAGGCGAGTGCCCTTGCCGGTGGGCTGGTGAGGTTGTCGAGGGGGAGACATTGATGAGGCATGAGGGAGTAGCGGAAGCGAGAGAAGACACAGCGCAGCTGCGAGGGCTCTCTTGGTGGTCATTTCGTGTGCGGTGTGTTTCTTGCATTGTGAGAAATTGGAATAAAATGGTCGACTTGGCTGACTTATGTGTCCTTTGCCGTCTCAGAGCCTATGCTGCCCCGAGTTCACAACGGTGCACCATGACCTCATCCGCTTGGCCTTATCACCAGCCACCTAAGGAACGTTGAGGATAACTCCGAGATGCATCATTACCAATGGCCGTGCTGCCAGCCCCATCATGCAGTTGCCTGCTTCTTCTCCCTCTCCTCCTTCTCCCTCTGCGCCTCAATCTCAGCAACGATATCATGAGGAAACCCCCTCTTCGGCTCCGGCTCCGGCCCAATAGCACTCTCCTTCACCAAGGTCGAAAAGTTCCATCGTCCTGATCCCACCTCCTTGACTCCCTCGACCCCCGGCAGCACCACTTCCATCTTCGTCGTGGGCGGCACCTCAACCTCGACACTCAACTCGAACCAACCATCCTTCCCAGTCGCAGGAACAGCCGACCACTTGCTCGACACTCTCCCGTACGGCGTCTGATGCTCGGCCGCCGCCTCGGTGAAGCCTCCGCCCAGCACCGGCTCGACCCGCGACGTCTTCCACCCGACACTCGTTCTGCGCAACCCGGCGATGCGTTCCACCATGAACTTGGCCACGGCCCCAAACGCGTAATGGTTAAACGACGTCATGCTGCCCGGATTGATGGATCCGTCGGGCCTCATGCTGTCCCATCGCTCCCACATGGTCGTCGCCCCCATGGAGATGCAGTACAGCCACGACGGACACTTTTCGTTGAGCAGCATCTTGTACGCTATATCAACGTGTCCCGTCCGAGTGAGCGCCTCGCACACAAACGGCGTGCCCGCGAACCCCGTGCCGATCCGGAACGAGTTGTTGCGCACAACCTCCACCAGTCGGTCGCCTGCCCGCTGTGTCTGCTCGTCCGAGAGTAGTCCGAAGCAAATCGCCAGCGCGTAGGCCGTTTGCGAATCAGAAGTCACCCGCCCGTTCTTGCTGACGTATTCCTCTTCAAACTCCTTCCGTGCCTCTGCCGCCTCGCTTCGGTACTTAGTCGCGTCGTCTGTTCGACCGAGGATCTCGGCCACTTGGGCTGTCAGGTCCAGAGACTGGATGAGGAAAGCGTTGGCCACCAGAGGCGGGTCCGTCACGGCCTTGAACGGCTCGTCGGGAGGCGCATTGGGGTCAAGCCAGTCCTATATTGTCGTTAGAGGAGATCATCATCTCATGGAAGACAACTTACCGCCAGCTGAAAGCCGTCAAAGTCCCATAGATGCGTGCAACCAGTCTTATTTCGGGGAATCACGTCCAACCAGTCCGTCATCGACTCGTACTGCTGCTCCAGGATGCTCGCATCGCCCGTTTCCTCCCACAGAGCCCAAGGAGCCAGCACCGTGACGTCGTGCCAGATGGCGCCAGGCCAAACGTGCCCCCAGAAGAAGTCTCCCTGGAGCGTGTTTGGCGAGACCATGGGAGGAATGCCGTTCTGCTGCTTCTGGTCCCACGCCACGTCCTTGAGCCAGTCTCTCAGCACCCCGAAGCAGCCGTAGATGAATGTGGCCGTTGGCGCGAAGAGGGCGAGGTCTCCTGTCCAGCCGAGCCGTTCGTCTCGCTGCGGACAATCTGTCGGGATGGACAAGAAGTTGCCCTTCATGCTCCATTTCGTGTTGCTGAACAACTGGTTGATCTTTTCGTTTGACGACGAGAAGGCTCCCGTCTCTTCCATGTCGGTGTTGCAAACGACGGCTTCGATAGCATCGACCACGTCGACATCCTGCGAGGGCCAGTTATCGATTTGCGCATAACGGAAGCCGTGAAAGGTGAAGCGAGGCTCGTGCATATCTCCTTGCTCGTCTCCCTTGAAGATGTACGTGTCGCGAGCCTTGCACTCTCGCAGCGGTCGAGTGCCCAGCTCGCCATTCTCGAGCACCTCGGCGTGCGACAGTGTCAAAACATGGCCACGAGGGCCCTTGACCTTCACGCGGAGGTACCCGACCAAGTTCTGGCCAAAGTCGAGAACCGTTTTTCCAGACGGTGTCGTAATCTTCTCAATGGGCTTGACGGTCTCGAGTCGCTTGGCCGGTTCCTTGAAGCCGGAAACGAGCTCCACGCTTTCGGCCAGAGAAGCCAAAACATCAACCTTCTCCCACGCCTCCGACTCGACTCCTGGACTAGACCAGCCAGGAATCTCGGCCGTCGCGTCGTACTTTTCGCCGTCGTATATTTCAGCGAGGCGAATCGGTCCCCGAGCCGCCGTCCAAGTCTCGTCTGTCGAGACCGTCCGAGTCGAACCGTCACGATAGTGAATCTCCAGCTGGGCCAAGACTGCGGTGCGAGTCCCCCACGTGTTGCGCTGGCCGCCCTCGAAATTGATCCTGCCCCTGAACCATCCCTCGGCGACTCTGAAACCGAGACAATTGGCCTGGGAAGACAAGAGGCTGGTGACGTCGTACGTCTGGTACTGCAGCTGGCCGTGGTATTGCGTCCAGCCGGGGGCGAGAAAGTAATCGCCAACCCGCTTGCCGTTGATCTCGGCCTCGTAGAGTCCCTGGGCCGTAACGTAGAGCCTTGCCGAGAGGACATCGCTTTCGACGGCGAATTCTTTACGGAACAAGTCTTCAGGCTGGGGCTTGTCCGTGTCGAGTTCCGACCAGGGTGCCGAAATCAGCTGGCTCGACCAGTCCTTCCGGCTCAGCAGTCCAACCTCAATAGTAGACGGCTCGCTCCAGGGAAGAAAGTCGGATTGTTCATTTCCACGGGCGCGGACGCGGACGGAAAATCGCTTCCTGGAGCTGAGGGGTTCGGACAAAGGCCACGGGACGAGGTGCGAGGCTCCGGACAAGACGCGGGTTGACGATATGACGCGAGATTCCGCGCCTCTCTCCTCGCTCAGCTCGATTTCGTATTCAACTTGCTGAAAGTTCTGGGGCGCATTGCCGAAGCGCCAGGAGATGCGAGGCTTCGTCTCATGGACACCAAGAGTATATCCAGGGCGATAATGTTCGAAGCGAACATCCACCACCGACGGAGTAGTCATTTTCAGCTCGTCTCACTGATCACTGAATTAGCTCCTAGACTGGGGTTGATGAGTATCTAAGTGCCCGTCTCGTCATACAGCGACCGCGTCTCGCGGTTTTATGTTGTCGACGTTCGGGCGAGTTGAGGCCGAAGCGCCCACTGAGGGGTAACAAGACTGGGGCCTCTCATGACTTCAAAGCCCATCGGGTGACGGTTTTGGCGAAGTTGAGCCGCGGGATATCCGGGGCCGGAGAATCCGGGGAATGTGAGTGTGTTGCCGATTTTGCCTTGTCTTTGGGTGCGCTTGTGTTGTGTTTTGTTTGAGTCTTGTTGAAGTTCTCTTATCGGGTTTGCCCCGCCCTAATTATCGCTTGAATGATGCATAAGGGAGACGGGGCAAGTATAAGACAAACCGGTTAATTGCTAAAACTGTCACACTCTCCTAAAACCATTAGAATCAAGAAGTCATACTCGGTACAAATGATTTACGCCTTTGCGTCTCAAAGACTGGATAAACTGCGGAAAACTTCGCGTGCCAATGACCCGAGAAGCCCGTCACTTGATCACTGGATCCTCTCTCCACATCATCAAGGCCATCGACATGCGTGGAATGGCACTAGAGTCGCGACAAGGCGTGTCATGTTCAGATACACGTATTGAACGGATATTCTCCGGACATTCATTTTCAGGGTGCTACCTTGTCGGACAAGGTTTCAATAATACGTCGTCTGGCTGCGCTCTTTCGTGGTTAAGAAAAGTTGTCTTCAAGCTTATTACCAAGGTCGAGACGGGCCGCCTCCAACGGCGCAACCTATTCGTCCAGTCGTCTCTGGCAGGGCACTCGCCCCAATCTCAACGCAGTGAAAAGCAGGACAGTCATGCATCGCAACACCGCTCGAGAGGGTCTTTAACTGCCCAGGATACGTAGCAGAAACCTTTCTCTCAACATGCTCCATCCTTGAAGGCAGGCTCAGCAAGGCGGAGACTAGAATAGCGGACCTGGCAGCGTGCATTTGGCACGACCGGCAACGAACGGATCAGCGGAGGACGTTGGTTCAAGCGTTGCATCCGTATCCGTCCGTACGTACCATTGGCACGATATGTCGTCATAATAAACGGTCGTCTTTGACAAACACAAAGAAAACTCTTGATCCAATCTCTCAGTCGTAAAAGCAACCAGCACCTGAGAAAATCTTCCTCCAAGCGAAGAACTCATTCAGGCTCAAAAGGCAGCGGCTCCTTGATCAACCCCACCTCGCCTACGGTGAGCGAGGTGAGCAACGAACCAAGCATACGAATCCCCCCACCCCGAACCTCAACCTCACATTCTCTCCTATCAACTCGTCAACTCACCCTCGCTCTCTCCCCCAGCTGAGGCGTCCCATCAACAACCTCCCTCTCTCCCTCCCTCGCCAAACACCCGCCCGCCAGAATGACCAGCAAAGCAAAGGAATTAATGAAAAAGGGCTGGCATCCCGAAAAGCCCGGCGCCACCCTCAAAGGCCAAGTCGTAAGCAACCCTCCCAACCCAACCCAACTCAAGCAGGCACGCGAGCCCCCTTTCACCACATCAAACAACTAAAACGCACCCCAGAACGGCCTCCTCCACCGAAACAAATCCAGCGACGACGCCTCAAACCACCAAGCCCGCCCGCTCGCCTCCCTCCGCGACCCCTCGTCCTTCGCTCCGCCCCCGAAGCGCACCGGCTCCGGCCTCATCCCCGCGCCCAAGCCCGCCTCGACGCCCCGAAAGGTCATCACCGCGCCCTCAAAGTACCAGGACCCGCGCGCCGCCCCCGTCACGCCCCCCGAGGGCCAGAAGCAGCTGGGCGACGACTATCACGCCCAGTACCAACAGCAGCCAGAGGAGCAAGTCGAAGACGAGGGGCCGTCGCCGCCGCCCCAGCCTTACCGGGTGAATACTACGAGCCTCGCGACCGACCACTTACCCGCCCCTCCTGGAAGACGTGACGGCGCGGACGGGCGCGGTCCCCCGCCGTTGCCTCCGCCGTCGTATCAGGCCGCCATCGCGGGGTCGAAACCCGGCCCTCCGAGTCTTCCGCCCCGACTACCTCCGCGGACCAACTCGGCGAGCTCGGCAGGCTCTTCAGCCAGCGCTGGCCTCGTCAACGCAGGAGCCGTCAGCCGCCTAGGCGCCGCGGGCATCTCAGTCCCTGGACTGGGCATCGGCCGATCCAGCCCCGCCAACGCGAGTTCTCCGGGGACCCCGCCCCCTCCTCCTCGACCCGGCGCGGCGCCAGCCCTGTCGCACATGAACGAGCTCACAAACCGCTTCTCCAAGCTCAACTCATCCTCATCCTCGTCGCCGTCCCCTGCCGCCGCGGCACCGCCTCCCGCCGAGGGCACGACATGGGCGCAGAAGCAAGCGGCTCTCAAGACCGCCTCGGCCTTCCACAAGGACCCCTCGTCCGTGTCCTTTGCCGACGCCAAGGCGGCCGCCGGAACGGCCAACAACTTCCGACAACGGCATGGCGAACAAGTCGCCGCGGGCATGCAGAAAGCCCACAGTCTGGACCAAAAGTACGGACTTTCGGGCAAGGTGGCGGGCTATGCGGGAGGTCAGAACAGTCAAGAGCAAAGCCAGGGCGTCTCCGTTCCGTCGCCTTCGAGGCTGGGGCTGGCGGGAAAGACGAAGCCGCCTCCGCCTCCTCCGCCAAAGAAGAGGGCTTTCGGAGGCACAGCTCCGCCTCCACCTCGTCCAGCATCGGCTGACGAGGATGTACCGCCGCCGATTCCCATGTCGACGAGACCTCAGTTTTGAGAGGGTCTACCCCGATAAGGGAACCTCGGCATTGCCTTGACTCAACAAACGACTTCACTCATATCAGTTTGCGCAGGAGTAGAAACACGGGTGCAATATTAGGGCGTCTTCACGATTGTGATGTTAAAAAATCAGACTCGATTGGATCCACCGGCTTTTGTATTCATTCATCGAGGATATCACGGAATTTTCGCATTCCAAAGTGATCATTATGCTCATGATCTCTCTGATGAGTCGTAAATCATTCTGGCCCCATACCCTAAAACCAAACCACGTCCACTCTAGACCTTCATCTCCTGAAGACCGTGCTTGAAGTAGGTCACATATGGGGTGACACCGTCCTCGCGGTAGTTGAGGAGGACGAGCCTTTCCAACGGTCAGTATCAGCCAATATCATGGTATCAAGGGGCACGTACATTCCGTTGGTGGGATCCATTGTCTCACCAACGAGGAACTCGTAGTCGCCAATGTTCGCCCGGACCTTCTCCAGCACTTCCTTGCACGCCTTGGCGAAGGCGGTCTTGTCCTCGGCGGGGGCGTTGTTCTCGTCGAGCTTAGCCTTGACCTTCTTGAAGTAGTCTGCACTTGGGGGTCAGCCGGATCTCGGCGCAGGTTGGTTGATTTCGAGGGTTTCCAGGTTCACGTACTTCCAAGGTACTCCTTGTACTCCTTCTTGGACAGGGGGGGCTGCTCCTGGAGCTTGAAGGAGTAGATGATATCGTTCTCCTTCTTGGCGACATCCTCGAGACCCTCATCGGCCTCCTCGGCGGAAGCGTTGGCACCAATATCTGTCCAAGGGCTTCGTCAGTATAAGAGTCGCGATCGTGCGTCCCGCCAGTGTTCATAGTACCCGACGAGGGGATAAACCAGGGTGTACTAACCGACATCGACGGCGCCGACGGTGATCATGGTGCAGTCGACCTCGAAGACGGCACCACCGTGGACCTCCTTGATGTCGTAGGAGTCGCTGATGAGCTCATCGCCGGAGAGGATATCCTACGAAAACGGGTCAGCCATCAGGCCAGGAAGGAGGGGCAAAAATGGTGAGATGGAGTCGATGTCGGAAGCGGAAACGAGGTCGAATTGCGCAGGCGACGGGCGGTGTCGTACCTTGTAAATCAACATGATGACGGTTTGGTACGGGTTCGGAGGAGCGACTTTGGAATGGACAGAGATCGAGGGATAGTTTGAAAGAGACGGCTGAGAAGAAGAAGAGCCCAAGGTAAAATCTCGACGAAAGCGAGGAGGGGTTACTCGCGGCGGCGGGGTGAAGTTCTGGCGCTAGTCTCCTTTCGGACTGGCCCTCTTTAGGAATATCATTTCTCCTGATTATTTGGTGGGCGGCTGGGGTGTGGGCGGGACGTGATTGGTTCGTTTTCTTCCCCGAGATGCCACCAGGGCAACCGCACAGAAGTGCCCAACCAGCTGTGGGATCTTAACGGAAGCCAAGAAGCAGAGTGATCAGACAGAGGTTTTCTCAGGCCCACTACACGTCCGACATGTCTCATGCATTTTACTCTGCAGAGCTTGCGTATAAATGGCGTTTCGCTGGTGATACAGCCCTGGGATGTTTGCACATCCCCCTCACTGTAAAGTGTAAAACAGCCCTAAACCATTGTTATCAGATCCGAGTGGCTCGTGCGAACCCCTCTTCAACCTGACATGGCGGGTGGCGACAGCCCGACGATGAAGGTGTAACTGTCTCCTCTCTCAACCTGAAGCCAACTACTAATAAGTTACGTACTATAGGTATCATAAAGTCAGCATCCATTACTTATAATTTTTTGTTCATTTCAACGAGAGTGCTCAGCAGTTAGTTACGGCAAAGATTCTGCGTCTTCGCTTTTCTGGCCATAGAAGAAACGATATTGACAGGAAATAAGTACGTATGAGAATTAGAATTGACGACTAGGTAACGACTTCTACTCATAACCATCACATCTCAGACAAACTCCAAGACATGTCAATTTTCTACTTCAATTTACTTGACTCTTCAACATCGCGAATCGGCCCCACAAAGGCCCGAGTCGATTAGCGAAGCTCCGTGACGACTCCAAGCTCCGAGCGCGTCGGAGCGACGGAACAAGGAGAAGGGCTTTGTCCCCGAGCCCGAACGACCCAACTCTAGGAATAGGGCTGAGGTTTTACTTGAGACGGGCGTACGAATAGGGTGGCTGCTCCATCTGATAAGAGTTGACCATTTCATCCGTTATTCGACCAATAGCTTGGACGCGTAACGAACACCCAAGTTGTCTATCATGCCGTCGGATGTCCTCGGACCCCGTTGAGCACGAACCTCATAGACTCCAACCAAGCTGTATCCTATTTCCCGTCAAAACGAGATACATATCTCCTCGAGGCAGCCAACGGCGTGAGGTGCAAAGTCAACATGATCAGTTGGTGACGTATCGATGAAGCCATGAGGAGGGGGGCAAAGTCAGGGGTTAGCAAGCAACCGAGTGATGGCTTACACACGGAGCTCCAAGCCATCTGTTAGTCCCAAGATGTCGCAACGCGCAGGATTCGAACAAACGACTCGACAATTGATGACAAGACGAAAAAAACAGGCCACGGCGACATGAACAGAGAAGCAGCCGCAGCCCATTGTCGTCTCTTTCGTGGCTGAGATGCGTCCTCTGGTGGGCTGATGGCCTGTGTTCATGATGCGACTTCGGGACCTTCATGACGTCCGCTTTGCCCGTGGCTCCCTAGTACTAAACAACCGAAATTGATGCTCGAGCTGGGCAGGATTTTTTACCCCAGTGTGCGAGTGCGAAGAGCTCCGAAGGTGCCGAGTACTCGGTGAGGGAGGTCGTCCACTAAATTTCTGATGGCTCCGAGAGGCTGATGCCCTGTAAGAAAAAGAGGGCCGAATCCTCTGGGTCAATCTAAATCTCCCATTCATTCCCCGGAACCTCGAACCAAATCCCATTATCAAGCCGTTCAAATCTCGACGCACTCCCTCCCCCTCTCCTTAAGCTTCAACTATTTCATTGTCCAGAACTGCAATCCTCAATTTCCCCCCCCTCCACTCCTTTTTGTGTACTCGCCCACCCACCCGCCGTTCCAATCGTCTCTCCGTCTTTTGTATACTCGAATCTGCATTCCATCTTCGCGCCTCACGCGTACACCATCATGGGCAACACGTCGTTTGCCGACGCCGAAGCCGCAGCCATGGCCGCAAACCAAACCCTCTTCGAAACCGCTCTCCCGCCGCTTCCTTCCTACACGCTCGAGCCTCAAGCCGACCTCCTGACCTGGATCTCCGACTTCTGGCTGTCCCTCATCGTCCCCGTCATCGTCTACTGGGTCCTATCCCTGACCTTCCATGCCATCGACGTCTACGACATCTTCCCGCAGTACCGCCTGCACACCCCCGAAGAGATCACGAAACGCAACCACGCCACTCGCTACGAGGTCGCCCGCGATGTCATCATCCAGCAGATCATCCAGATCGCCACCGGCGCCGTGCTCGCCCTGACCGAGCCTCCCGAGATGACGGGCAAGACCGACTATGATATCGCCGTTTGGGCCACCCGCATCCGCCTCGCCCAGCGCGCCTTGCCCACTATTCTCGGTCTCGTCGGTCTCAATGCGACGGCCATCTCCAAGAACCTCCTCGAAACCCACCCAATTCTAGCTGGCGCCGTTGCCGGAGGATATTACCCCTTCCTCGCCACGGCCGCCTCGGAGCCCGCCTTTGCGCCTTGGGAAATGATGCTCGCCAAGGCCGTCTACCACTTCATCATCCCTGGTCTTCAGTTCTTCGTCGCTACCGCCATCCTCGACACATGGCAGTACTTCCTGCACCGCCTCATGCACGTCAACAAGTGGCTGTATGGTGAGTCGAATCCCTTGGCGCCCAAGTTACCCCTGAATTCGTGCGCTGACATGATAACCAGCTACCTTCCACTCCCGACACCACCGCCTCTATGTTCCCTACGCATATGGCGCCCTCTACAACCATCCCTTTGAGGGTTTCCTCCTCGACACGGTCGGCGCCAGCATCGCCTTCAAGGCCACCTTCATGACGCTCCGCCAGGGCATCTGGTTCTGGTCCTGCTCCACGGTGAAGACGGTCGACGACCACTGCGGCTACTCGTTCCCCTGGGATCCCCTCCAGATCGTCACCAGCAACAACGCCGCCTACCACGACATTCACCACCAGCACTGGGGAATCAAGACCAACTTTGCCCAGCCCTTCTTCACCTTCTGGGACAGCCTCCTCGATACGAAATACAAGGGCACCCGCTCCAACAAGCCCGCCGCCTATCGCAAGCCAGGCGAGAAGCCTACTCCCTCTTCCGACAAGGACGAGTAGAGGCACGACAAGAAACGACTATTCCATTCATTATTCGAACACGGGATCAACGAAAGCAGCTTCAACAGATCTCTTGCATCTAGGAACTCGCCTGGATGCGCGATCCTTGGGTGCAGTTGCATCGATATCATAGGATCGCCTTTATTTTTATTCTTCTTGGATCGCGGGGCAACGACAAACATCATTTTCAAGAAATCAATGGCTTGAAGCTTGCGGTAATATCTTCATTTTTAACATTTCGGGTTTGATCATGGGCACGAGCACAGGGAAATGGTATTGGTTTTGCATGCCTTAATAATCTCTCTCCCGTTTGTTTTATTTCTTCCTTGTCTTCATCCCTCTTCCTGTTCAACCCCGCCTCGTGGCGCAAGATGAGAATCGGCACACGAGATTTTGGGGTTTGACACTACGGCTAGGGCTGATGTTCGAGGAGAGGATCGGGCGGCAATGCCACTGTCTACCCGAGACTCGTTTTCATTCATCAACATGCGTGTACAATATTCTCGGGGGGTCGAGTTCTGAGCTGGGCGCGGGCCAATTTGGCGGTGTGCAAGGGGGCGGTCGATGGAAAGCAATCCATCCATGTTTTCTGCTTCTATCATGCGCGTGGCTTCGGAGGGAACGGCAGGGATGGAACTCGGATACCGACCTCGGACAACCAGAAGCAGCTTTATACGATTGAACGGGTAGCACATGACATCTGCAGGAGATGGGAACCACGTCCGAGGCTTAGGGCTCATAATGTATGTACTAAAGGTAGTTGTCTGGTAATTGTAAGGAGGTGCTGGGACTCAAGCTGTGTTGTTGAGGTGAAGATGGTGTGAGACTAGCTGTGTTCTTCATCATGATGACAACAATCGATCCTCGGTTCGTCGCCTTGGGACTTCCAACAACCTGCGCGTCTGATAACGGATGAAATATGGGACGGGTTTCGGAATCCCATGACGCGATTATGCGAGATGGGCTGAGCAGCAATCGAACGAGTAGTTTCGCCGGGTTATGCGTTGTTCGTGGTTGTTAGACCTGAGTTGCGTCGAGATGGTATGAGATGAGCAGGCAGACGCGGGAGGATGAAGGTGGCTTGCTGGGATCATGGTGATGGTATCACGACGACGGATTACTTATCGTAGAATTGGATGTTTCAACAGGTGAACCAAGTGCAGCTGAAGCCGTGATGTGATGATTGCGTGCATGAGGGTTGAACCTAGTAAGTGTTCATTCATGCTCGACTACTTCAGGTTATCGTCGTTGCGGCATGTCATATCAATCTCGGACTCACTCGGTCTTCGGTCTTTTCGGAGGACCTCCACGACGGGCATACCTGGGCCAGTAAAAGCCAAGAGCGGTGAAAAGAAACCGGAGACCAAGGTCAGGCCCAATAGTCACCGCACGTCACCGCTTATGCATGCATGAGACCGAAGAGAGCCGTCTTGGAGTTTTGAAAACGGCTTACCCTATACTCCTACCCTATACTCTCTGTGACTTAAAATGTGAGATGAGAAATAGCTGAGAACACTTGATGATAAGTCATGACACAATGAGAACTACTGAAATTGTCGAATCGACCTAGTCAGACAGACACTTTGATTCTACCCTCATCCAATTATTGGGTATATATCTGCTAAGTCCTTGGATGCGAACCAAATGCTGTCGAACAACGTAACACGACTCCGAGGCTGCATGGAGCAACACTCACTCACCTACCCTAGTCCAGCCCATGGACAATAGTTTCCGATACCTCATCCTCGCGTATCGTCCTCACCCTGTCCAAGAGGACTGGAAAAAGCAGACAAATTTCCTCCATGTCATTTAATATCATCGTGATCCATCCATCGCCCCGGATACTGGGGGGCATCTGAGATCGAGGTACGTCACAAAAGCAACAAGAAGAAGCAAAAAAAGATGACAAAAAGACCAAGACGCCAACAGAATCAATAGTTTCCTCAGCCTCTTGTCTCTTTTTTTTTCTTTTTTTCTTCTCACCGGGGGATGCCCTTCGGGATAGCCGGCGGAGAAGCACCAAGAAGCAAATCACGCTTCTCCATCACAAGGACTGGAAGGCCTACCCCCGTTGCGTCCTGCTCGGGCTCCGTGAAGGTCTTCACGATGGAGCTTAAGGTTCTCAACAGGCAACGCATGACGAGTTTGTTGCTCGACGGCCCGCGTCCATGCCCGTTCAAGGCTAGGAAGAAAAAAACAAGGCCAGAAGGAAAACGCCGAAGGGCCGTTTCAGACATGTGGCATCATGCTCGTGGTGTCGAAGCTTTTTTTTTTTTTTTTTTTTGAAGGCCCGGTTT
>JAMQMW010000483.1:0-12790 GCA_024115155.1 Thelonectria blattea
CTTGAAATGCCAAGACGGCGAGAAATCCGTAACACCATCCCAATAAGCAAGGGCGGACGCTCTTCCACAACTTCAGCCACACTCTTTTTTTTTCGGTGACTGCTCTACTTGTGGAGCTTGCGCTGGTAGAAGGCGAGCTCCTCACCCTCCAGAATGTATCCGTCGCAGCGACCGGACTGGCCGGGTCGGCTGGAGACGACGGCGTAGAGACGGCCGGCCTCGAACTGCTTCTCGATGGCGGCCTCGACCTTGCCCGAGGCGGCGAAGCGGGCGGCCTGCTTCTTCTCGACGGCGTTGGACTTCTTGACGTCCTCCTCGACCTTGCCCTCCTTGGCGGCCTGGGCCTTCTGGCGTCTTCGGCCGAGGGACTGGCCGTAGTGGGCCTCGTACCACTGTCGGAAGGGGGCGGCGTCGACCTGGATGACGGCGCTCTTGGTCAGGGTGTTGGTGCGGACGAGCTCGTTGTTGGAAGGGTGGTAGGCGACGGCGATGACGCGGGTCTTGCGGGTGCAGCCCTCGGAGCCCCAGGCGAAGTTACCCGAGTCGAGGCGGAGGGCGCGGTACTTGTGGTTGCCGCCGCGGGTGCGGACGGTGTGCACGCGCTTGGCGCCGATGCGGGTGTTGGCACCCTGGCGACCGGCCTCGAAAGCGCGCTTCTTCCCTGTTGATGGAGGTCAGAACGCATGTTCTCTTGTGACGAGAGCATACGGGCTTTCGGAAATGTGTATATTGGTTACGCACGGTAGTAGGCGCGCTTGGCACCGGAGGCGGATCGCTTGTGGCGAGAATCACGAGAGATACCCATGATTGCGGTTTCTGTGAAGAGGGAAAGGTGATTCCCGATGGTTAGTGAATGCTTCTTTTTCGAGGGTCGACGATGAGGTTGAGGGGGAGAGGAGAAGAGAAACTCAACAGTCTGGAAATCAAAGATCGGCGGCAGTCGACGTCGTTGATCAGAGCATTGAGGTCGGGTTTGTTCTCGTCGAGATGTACTCACCTGATGAGGATGGCGGTCACCAGGCAATCGAATTGGCGGATGTGGGAGGAGTGAACTTTTTGGGCTGGAGCGAGCGTGGAGATCTGAATTGCAACCGAAAATTGTGGTTGTGGGCTGCGGGCTTTGCTAGCCCGTCGTCGTGCTGCAGCGATTCGGCGGAAGAGCAGTTGTTCCGAGAAACCCTCTTCGTCACGTGATGAAGGGCCTTGAGGTTGTGTTTGTTTTGCCATGATGGACTCGTCCCACTCAAGCGACAGTCCCACTTATTCGACCCCACTTCCCCAAATGTCACGATGCCCTCACTTCTGTGCAGTTGGTAATGTCTTGAAGTATGGATACTAGATATCTGGCGAATCTGTCTGGTAACAAACTCTGATACTTCTGTCTTTAGAATACAATCATGAAATGCGGAAAGTTCTTTTGTTCTCAGTTCCCCATTGAATCGAAATCCCCTTTTGTGAGCCAACCGCTGAGGTAACTCTGTCCATCGAAGCCAAACGCTCCCTCCTCCAATCAAATCCCTACCCTTCAATTTCTACTCGTTTGCGAGCCTCGATGGACGATTCCGATTCATTCGTTTGTCAACTCGGCCACCTTGTTAGGTGCCATCGTTGGCCTCGTCCCCAGTCTTGACCTCTTCTTTGGCTTTCTCCTTGGCCTCCCTGACCTCCTCCTTGGAATTGGCCTCCTTTGTCTCCTTGAACTCCTTGGTCTCCTCCTTGTAGAGATCCTCATCCTTCCCTTCAACGCCTTCAATCAGGTTGAGGATCTGCTCAAGCGAGGGCGGAAGGTCTGAGACATCGACCTCGCCAGAATCAGACGAGCAGTCTGAGCCGTCCGAGTCGTCCAAGTCAGGTGGGTTCAACGGTGGGATGCTCCGAGGGACGACGCTGATCTTTTTATCCTTCAACTCCTCAGGCGAGGCAGGGAGCCCGGGCGGGAGTCGGATCGAGAGGAGATCGAGCCGAGGAATGGGCAAGCAGCGGCCAAAGTCGTGCGAACGCTTGTCGCCGTCCTCCTTGAACTCTGCCAGAGTCGGCCACTGCACACGAAGACCCTGCTTCTTCTCTGGCTCTCCATCGAAACAAGTCACAACACCAAAGACTGGCGAGAGCTTGTCGGGAAGCCGTTTCCCTCCGAAAAGAACCAACTGCCGATCCCCTGCGTCCTTCTCACCGGCCTCGGCGAGACCCTGCTTCTTCTGGACTCCTTCCTCCAGTTTGATTCTCTCGAGCTCAGCCTTCAAAGCCGTCAACTCGGCCGGGGTCTGGGGAAGGGCAGGCGACTTGTCTGCGTTCATGTAATGGAGACTGAGCAACATTTTGTTGAACGCAGTCTTCTCCTTCGTCTCTTGACTCACCCAGCGTTTGGACTGGGACCAGAGGCCAACCTTGGGACCCTTGGTAGCTCCTTGGGCAGGAGAGCCGGTCTCACCACTCTGGACGGCGGCAGATGTTGCGAGCGTGGGAGATTGAGAACGAGGGGTATTGAGTCTAGCCACGAGATACTGTGAAACGGGCGTCGACTGACCTTGGCTAGTCTGATGAGCTGCCCCAGCCACCTGGTCCTTCAAAGGACGCACCTCCTTCTGCCCTTCGTCTCTGGCACGAAACCTAAGCTGTTGAGTTGGCTGCGAAAGCGTGTTAGTACTGAGCGCTAATTGATCGAGAAAGGGTCCATGACATACCAACTTCGCAGCCGAACGAGTCTGCTGGGAAGGTGGTCCCCCTGAACGCACAAATTTGCTTGTGTGCGGGATTGGTTGGCCCGGTGTCTGAACCGTTCGCTGAGGTCCGGAAGGCAATCCTGCGGCCGGTATTCCGAAGCCTGCCCCGGCTCTGTTGGCAGGAGTCGATGCGGGACGGGGAATGTTTCCTTGATTCTGCGGCTGCCATCCCTGCGGGCGTTGTCCTTGGCCCTGAACTGGGAAGTTCATGGGAAGCCAGAAGCCCTCGACTGGTGGCTGGCCCGGTTGAAGGTTCATGGCAACCCAATGAGGAACAGGTGGTGATCCGAACGGGGTCGGCGGAAGAGAAGGTGGCCAGATCGGGCCTGGGTGTGGAACGGGGCCAGACTGGCTCATTTGGTTCTGCATGGGAGGAATGGGATACTGATAAATGGGCGTGGTATAATGGGGCATGGGTATACACGCAGGGGAAAACGGCGGCGCTTGCTGAGGAGGGTAGCCGAAGTTCCCATTGCTAGGCGTCGTGGCTCTGGGAAAGCTGAACTGACTAGGGAATTGGGGTGCGGGTGCTTGAACTGAAGGCGTCTGGTATCTTCTTCCGAAACTGGCAGAAGCAGTCCGTCGCTTGGAATTCTGGCCCCGATAACCTCCTCTGGGATTCATCGTCACTCGGTTATCGTACCTTGGTGTCGGTGGCAAACGTGGGTTGACCCGAGTTGGAAGCGTCGTTGGTATGGTCGGCTTGGGTTTGGTTATGGGAACCGCTGATGAGATCGACGCACCGATTTCCTTCATCTCCTCAACAGGAGTAGGCTGGGCATCCTTCTTCCCAAGCTCCGGTTGTTGTGTGGCAACGCTCTGGCGAATCACATTGTTGGGCTTCTCGGGTTTCTCAACTTGGTCCTGCTCCTCGGCTCCCGGCTTCTCGGTCGTGTCGGTATCCTGGAGATTGCGAACTGGATTGGGTAGAAGCAGCGCTCCCGTCATCGATGGTACTTCCTCTTTGGCAGCGGCAGACTTGGACAACCTCCTTGTCTTTTTACCCTTGGACGCCCCTCGCAACCCTCGCGTCGAACCACGCTGATTCTGGATCAGAGGTTGATATGGAGGGAACATGTCGTCGTAGTTGGAAGGGTCCAGAGCATTTGGTTCCTCCTTGGGATCGACATTCGATTCATCCTTGGGCCCGGCATCCTTCGATTCCTCCTTGGGTTCGACAGCCTTTGGTTCCTTCTTGGGCTCATCGGTCTTCGATGGCTTCATAGGCCGCGGTTCAGGACCCTTGTGACTTGGACGGGAGGGTGTTTGTGCGGGGAATTTGCCCGGCGTGGCGGGGTGAGGCTTGGCCGACCCCGGGGTAAAGGTTGCTGCGTTCGGATTCATGGTTGCCGTGAGATATCGGAGTCTCCATGTGGTTTGCGAAAGACGAGTGCTGGGAGAAGCCGGGCAAAGCTGGGCCAGTAAGCTGGACGGTAATGCTGGGATGTCAGAGAATGACGGCAAGAAAGAAGTGAGCAAGGGCGACGACTCGATGCTATCGGACAATATGGTTAATAAAAGCAACTAACAGGTGCAGAGTTTAGCGGAATACACGTTGGACCAAGGTCAACAAACATCACGCATGAAGATGGACGCGACTCCAGGCTTTGCCGTTTGCTCAAGAGGACAACATGGATAAACTCACATTCGCTTGTGTCAAAAAAACAAACTTGACTGAAATCTAGGCCAGCGGCGAGAAGAAAAACGAAGCAGTATGCGGCTGAGATGTTAGGGACGGAGGGAGACACGACAGGTTTCGGCCAAGGCTGGAGGATGGGTGGACGAAGATGGACGACTTACCTGTGGCTCAGCGCCGAAGGGCAATGAAATTCTGGGAGCTGGTTTGGCTCAGGCTTGTTGTCCAGACGGCGAATGAGAGGTCAACTCGAAGTGAGCTGGGACTGGCTGGAGCTGGCTTGCAGTTGGCTGCGAGCCAGTCAAAGGCCAGTTGGCGTTTGCGACGTGACGACCGAGTACCTACTGGGCACGTCGGGGAAGTGATGGACTTCTCGATGCTGAAATAAGGAAGTGAGGAAGAAGAAGTCGAGGTCGAAGCGTTTGGGTTGAGCATCGGAGGATGATATTTATATCTGGCTGGTTTCGAGCTTCGTTTCCATCGAGGTTGCTTGCAAGGTCTCGACAGGCGCCTGAATGAAGACACATTTTGAATCGAGGCCCTTGTAGCCATTGTGCTGCACATTGCTGCCTATTCTCTGATGTTGAGATGGAATATTCTGGGAAGTGTTGAATAGGGCGAGTGCGGCTGGAAGCCATGCTGGAACAAGTTGGTCCATGGATGTGACAGTGACGCATGGTGAGTATTGTGTCGAGCCTGAGCTGGTATGAAGTTGCAGGAAAGCGATGGCCTTTTTGAATAGGCGTTCAAGGTGCATGAATACTGGCCTTGGGGACAATGAGTGAGATTGGGCTCTTCATGATCATGGATGAGGGAAGTGGAAGGTGCTTGAGTTAAGCGAGGAGTGACAATAGGAATATGAATCACATGAGCACATACTAACCTAACATTTCTCAGGTCCCTAACATTCTAGCCACGCTCTGGATTTTCATGCAAGCCTCCTCCAATTTCAATTTCATGATACATATGACAACCTGGACCTACCTGCGACTAAGAAACCCGGCACGTAGACATGAATCACATGTCATGATGCCTTCACCAGAGTCGCACAACATGGGTCTGCATATCCCTGGGCAAAACACAATGACAATTGATCCCTTCACTCACGAATAAATACCAAAACCCATTATCCAATGAGGACTCGTCCTCCCGCACCTTCATCATCCATGTTCCTCCCCATCATCGGACCTGTCCCCGCCGATCCGCCGAGGTTCCTCAATCGTTCCTGACATGGGGATCCACTTTAAATCCATCCTTGACATTGATTTAATTGCATTTATTCAACGTATCCCCGATCCCCCTCAACACTCCAATCCAGACGACAACTCCCTTTTCTCCCCTCTCCCAAAGCTTCCATAATAGCCGCCATGGCCACGATTAAGCTGACCAACCGCTGTACGAATCTCCAGTTGCCAAACTACCCCCGTCATATCCAACGTTGCTAACACCAAACCACTCCAGCTCCCAAGCAGCCCATCAAGAAGCTGCCCGAGTCCATCGAGCTCAGCCCCGACGTCACCGTCGAAGATGTCAAGAGGCTAATCGCCAAGACGACCAACATTGGCGACTTCAACCGCGTCGGCCTCTTCGACCCGTCCACCAAGAAGACCCTCAAGAACCGCAAGGCCCGTCTCGTCGATGAAGCTGCCGTCGTGGCCGCTGGCGAAGTCCTCGTCAAGGATCTCGGTATGCCACACGCCCAATTCCTCCCCTCCTTGACCTCGCAAATCTCTAACTTGCTCAATAAACAGGCCCCCAGATCGCTTGGAGCACCGTCTTCGTCCTCGAATACCTCGGCCCCATCCTCTTCCACGTCGCCGCCGTCGCCGCCCGCCCGTCCATCCACCGCGACGCCCCCGCCGACATGTCCCGCACGCAGTGGCTCACCTTTGGCCTGATCGTGCTGCACTTCCTCAAGCGCGAGTTCGAGACGCTCTTCGTGCACAAGTTCTCGGCAAACACCATGCCCGTCCGCAACATCTTCAAGAACTGCTTCTTCTACTGGGTCTTCTCGGGCGCCCTCTGCGCATACTTCGTCTACAGCCCGACCTCCCTCGCCGCCAAGGCCGACGCCCCGGTCATCGACGCCGTCGGCACCGCGCTGTACCTCTTCGGCGAGGGCGGCAACGCCCTCGTGCACAGGTACCTCGCGTCGCTCCGGTCGTCGGGCGGCACGGAGCGCAAGATCCCCGTCGGGTACGGCTTCGGCCTCGTCACTTGCCCCAACTACATGTTCGAGATCCTGTCGTGGGCGGGCGTCATCGTCGTCAGTCGGGACTGGAGCGTCGCCTTGTTCATTGCCATTGGCGCCGCGCAAATGTACAACTGGGCCTTGGACAAGGAGCGCGCCTACCGCAAGGAGTTTGGCGACAGCTACAAGAAGAAGCGATATGTTTTGCTGCCCGGACTCCTTTGAGTGATTCGTGTCTGAGTTAAGGGACGGATAGGCGCAAAGCGAAGTGTGGAAAAGGAACAACTGCTGGAGTAATGGGAGAATGGTATTGCTGGACAAGAGCGGGAGAAAAGGAGGGACGAGAGCACCTAGAATACCATCAACTGTCAGACCGTGGAGTAATACATGAATAGAAACGAAAAGGAATAGACGATCCATTGCATTCTGCCGATATCATTCCCAACTTCCCAAGTAGAAACCCACATCATATCTCCCAAAGCATAAAGGCCCTATATCATCACATCATCATGTCATGCATAACCATAAAATCGTAAAACCCTCAAGACATGGTCGACGCCGTGTCAGAGCCCTTTGCTCCCCGTCCGGTACTCGACTCGGGATCCGTCAAACTGCGGCTCGCCTCAGACCACGTCCCCGGAACAGGCTTCGCATCCATCTCCATGGCCACGCCCTTGTCCGTCTCATGCTCCATCTTCTTTCCCACATCCACATCCACATCCACATCCACATCCATCCGATCTCCCCCTCCTCCAGCACCACCACCATCCTCATCATCACTCCCCTTACTCCCACTCCCACTCACACTACTCCCGCAATCACTACAACTACAACTCCTGCTCCGGTTCGCTAACCTAACCGTCTCCTCCAGGACCAAAAAGTCCCGCTCCAGCACCTCCGCCCAGTTCTGCACATTCCCCAACTCCTTGATGCGACGAGTCGCCACATCCGCTTCCCTCGCCAGGCGATCCGTCTCGCGACGCAGCCCGTCGGTCGCGCGTCGCACGTCCTTGGCCTGCTTGCCCAGGGCGCCGGCGTTGGAGTGCAGCGTCGAGGCGCGCCAGTGGAGTTCCGAGTCCATCATGTTTTCCATGGTGGCCACGACGGCGGCGCGGGCTTGTTGGATGTGGCGCTGGGTTTCGGCCGAGGGGAGGGTTTGTTGGAGGGGGGGCGCTGGAGGGGGAGGTGGGGGATTGTTGGAGGGTGCGGCGGAGGAGGAGGGTTGAGATTGTTGGAGAGGTTGTTGTTGCTGGTGTTGGTGTTGAGGTTGAGGTTGTTGTTGGAGGGGTTGCGAGGGGGGAACGTGGTGAGCGATGGTGTTGTGCGCGAGGGCGAGGGCGGGAGTCGTCGAGGGGGAGGCGATGGATGGTGGTGGTGAGGTTGGTTGGTGTTGGCGCGGGGAGCGCGAGAGGCAGAGGGATGCCGCCGAGGAAGACATGATGAATAAATTCGTGATGATGATGCTTGTGGTTGATGAAGGAAGAAGAAATGGCAGAGAACGGGAGGACGTGAACATGGTCAGATGGAAGGAAGCATCATGGTGGGGGAGGGGACTTGCGGGCTTATGCGGCCCCATCCCATCATGACTGCAAAACACAAACGACACACGACGTGCTTCAAAATACTTCGATTTCAACACGACTACATTTGCTGGCACCACTAATATACACCCCGAATTGGTCCAGCTTCGAACACCGGGTTCGAAAATCCTTCAGCCCTTTTCTTTGGCCTCGATAATCCAGCAAAAGCCTTCCAGGTTTCAATTTTCCCCTCCGCCTCAGGTACCTACCCCATGATTAAAATGCAAGATGCCCGCCCAACATGTCCCCGTCACAACCTCGTAGAAAAAAGGGGGAACTAACAATAGGTAGTATAGATGGGGAGTAAAAAAATAGAACATGGTGAAACCCAAAAACTCCAAGGCTATGCGATGAAAAGGAATGCAATGTCAGCGTAGCCTAGCCCCTCCGGTACGCCTTGAAGAAAAGTTGCAAAAAGCAAAAAACAACCACCCCTCACTTATGCCAAAAGAAACAACACGAAACCAAATTCAAGATCCAATTAGAGACGCAGCTTCTTCACTCAAAAGCCTCCCTTGACCCCGTTGAGCCTCAGCGGTGCTGGCCCGAGAGGTCCATGAGGGCCCAGGACGCCCGAATGTATGCCTTCGTCAGATGACATGGACGAAAGAGACGACAACGAGCTGTACCCCATGTGGCCCTTAGCCAGGCCGCCGTTTCGGCCCATGGAGATGCCCCCGTTGGCCATGAGAGCGCCTGCTCGATCGAAGACGTTGCCGTGGAACGCCGCCGCGAAGGAACTGCTCTGGGGAGTCGTCGGAACCGTGGCCTGCATGGCCGGTCCCAGGGCTGCGCTCTGAGGCGTGATGGGCACTTGGGTAGGCGATGCCATGCCAATCGACGAGAACGACCCCGAAGCGCTGTGGCTCCTCGCCGACCAAAAGTGCTGCCACGGCGAGTGTTCGTAGATCTTGGTCGTTTCCTTGATGCACTGCTGAACCGGCTTCAGCCGCACTCTGGTGTCTGGTGGAAACCGTACCGCCGGCTTCTGGTGCTTCATCTCCCACGCCAGATCCCCCCAAGCGCGCAGAAAGTTACTAGCCAGAGCCCAGAAGCTCGCCTGCGTCCTCACCCCGGGCTCCTTAAGCTTGATGAGAGATAACCTGCTCTTCAAAGTCTCCGTGTGCTGCACCAGCACTTGGCACGCCGCAATGAAAGTTTTCCACTGCTGAATCTCGTCCCTGTCCGGTGTCCGTCTGTTCAACGCGTTCGTGAGGCTTTCCTTCAGCTGCATTCTAAAGTTTGGCACGGTGCGCATCACCACGTCGGTGGATTTCTGCAGCGCCAGGAAGATCTTCTCAAACTGGCGGTCCTCTTCGGTGAATTCCGACGTCACTCGGCTCCCGAGGGAAGTGAACGACTCTCCAGATCGAGGGGTGGCCGAGCTCAGCGTCGCGGTTCGTCCGTTTCCGTTGAGGTATGGAAGGTTGGGCGGGAGAGGCACGTCGGTGGCCACCCGGAGGTTGACGGGTGGGTGAGTTACCAAGGTTCCGTTTCGGTTCCGTGCCATGTTCGATCGGTCTATCGGCCTGTCAATCGGTCTGTCCATCGGCCTCTCTATCGGCCTGTCCACCGTCGGCGTGATGGAAGGCTCCCGCACGTGAGGCCTGATCGTATGCGCGCCGAGCGATTCCCTTTCTACCGGCTTCTGTCGTCCCGCTTCCGAGTTGACGCTGGAGAGCGTGGCGCGGAGTTCCATGATGCTATTGTAGAGCAACATCAGGAGCGATCGAATATATCGAGCATCCCCATTGTCGACAAAGGTTTCAATGTTATCGGCGAGTAGAACGCAGACGTGGCCGTAGGCGTTCACCAAGGTCTGGCAAGCCCGATGAACATTCTCGTTCTCCCTGCTCGACGCGCGCTCCCTCTCCATCAAGGCCGTGTCGTGCTTTTGAATCTCCTGCTCCAGCTCCTCGACATGCGAGTTTGTGTTGTAAAAGACGAGTTCCAGGCTCGATCGCTTCGCAGACCCATCGCTCGTCAGGCTCATCAGCATCTGAATCATTGGGTGTATTTGGAAGACCGAGTACAGAATTCCCTTGGCCGCTTCGATGATGGGGTCGAATATCTTGGACTCGCGGCGTCTTTCGGGAAGGATGGATAGTCGCCGCACGTAGATTGGTCGCTGAAGAGCCGGCTCTGTGGGAGTGGCCGGGCTCTTGCTCCCGATGGGATTTCCTTGCATGGCAGAACCGTGACTCAATCCCCTATAATGACTAAATCGGTTATTTGCCTGCGTCTCGTCAAGCGTGCCTAGGTCCGACGGCTTTCTCGACACAATTCCCATGCGGCGATTCCGACTGCTTGATCGCTCGGCGCGGAGCAAGGACTCGGAATTGCTTCGAGATCGCTCGTTGATGTTGCCAATGGTCAAGGGCATCACGCCCGGTCGTCGAACGGCGCCAGTCTGCTGCGAGAGACCCCTATAGTGCGACCGTGAGGGAATCGGGGGCGGACGGGATCCATTGTTGGGAGATCGAACATCGGGCTTGTCGGCGCCGTTGACTTTGATTGGGAAACGGCCGCTTGCCACTCGTTTCAAAGGGAAGCGGGGTGTGTCGGTCCCCTCACTTGATTCGTCACCCGTGTTCTCGGCCTCCAGCCTCCCGTTGAGCGCGTATTGCTTCAGGAACTTTTTGATGTGCGAGGTGACGGCGACTTCGGTGACTTCGCTGTCACGCAAATGGCCCTCGTTCGGTGGGCTCGCGGCTTGGACTTGGATTGCGTCTCGTGGCGGGAAACTAATGGGATTGCCTTCGAATTTGAGCACCTGCAACGAGCCCATGTCGGCTAGACATATCGGGAGCTCTCGGATCTGGTTCTTGGGGACAGATAGCACCTTTAACGAGCTCAGTCTCACAATGTCGGGAGGTAGCATTCGTAATTGGTTCCGGCCTAAATCGAGAATCTCAAGTGACTGGAGATCGCAGAGCTGGGAGGCATTATTAGGGCAATGTTGCGAACGCTGAGGGGAGGGACGGAAATTACAGCCATGGGAAATTCTTTGATCTGGTTTCCCCTAATGTTGAGATATCGCAAGGAAGTGCACTCGGAGAAGCGGACGGGGAGGGTAGAGAGCTGGTTGTGCGATAGAGCCAGTCTGCATCGTGAAGAGGTGTCAGCATCAGTGGACCGGCAAGTCGGTTGGGGAATTACGTGTAAACGGACCGTTCCAGCTCGTTCTTGACGATATCTACCACCTCCTCTGGCAGTTTCTGGATGTTCTTGCGACTCAGGTCGATGGTGACGCCCGTCTTAATTCCCGTGCCAACGGCACTCACTTCGGCGGCCTTGTTCTCGCTCTCGAGGGCATTTCGCATGGCCTCGCGGGCCAGGCTGATGACCTGGGCCGACGACATGTTGGCGGCGGCTAGGGCGGTATTTGAGGGGATCTTTCGCAGGTTGGGAATCGGAGGCGGCGGAGGGGGAGGGCCGTTTGAGGTGGCGGCCGAGTTGGGCACAGGACGTCGACCGGGAGCAGCTGGAGGCGGCGCCGAAGGAGGAGGAGTTGGGCTGTCGAGTAATATTCGAGATAGCGACGGCTGGTGAGAGTTGGGGCCGGGGACCGGGCCAGGAAGTCGGTCTCTATCTGGCCTGTCCATGGTGTCGAGAAGAAGGTTCAGTCAGGGTCGGGCGGGTCGGTGGAGGGTTGGATCGAGGATCGAGGAGAGAAACGTTCGAAGAGGACTGGGTTTCGCTACCCGTTGTGTCTCTGGGAAGACGCGCAGGCGTGGAAGTAGAAGGTGGCCGGGTGGGCGTCTCGAGGAAGGTTGGCGTCGCAATCGGTGCAATCGTATTTTTTTTTTCTTTCTCGTCTATGTCGTTGAACCTTTAGGCCAATGAAGGCGGCGATTGAGTCGAGCGCGACAAGGTCATGGTTTCAACAGGAAAGGCCAGCCGGCGGCGCGTGGTTTGAGCGAATGGGCGAGGAAACGGTTTGCACGCTCGTACCGGTCGAAAACGAAGGCACGGAGCGGAGTTGTCGGAGCAAAGATTGATAATTGGTGAGTAAGAAGGACGAAGGATGGGGGAAGATGGAGGAGGGTTGGAAGATGGAAGCGAAGAACGGAGGTGGAGGGGAGATGCTGGAGATGCTGCGGGAACGGCCGCGATGAGCTGATGCAGCGTGGAGGCGTTGAAGGGCGGGCTGCGGCGTCGGTTGGGATCTTGCCCGTCTCGGAAGGTTCTCTTCCTTTTTCTCTCTTTTTTTTCTTTCTTTTTTTTGGTCTTGTCTTTCCTTTTTTTTTTTCACCAGTCTTGTCTGGAGTGAACAAGTCCAAGAACAAGGCGAAAGAACCGAGGGTTCCTGGCACACAGCAAGTCAAAGAAAGAATGCCAAAGCAAAAAGGCACCAAGAAACTCAAGCTAGCAAAGGCGCGAATTCGAAAAGGACGGCCTGGCCATGTGGATTTCTACCCCATTCCCCTAATGGGTACCTTACATACGGAACGGGCCAAACTCAACGCAGTTTAGACCTGTTTTGCCGTGTGCATTTCTGCAAGGGTCGTCGTCGAAAAAGAAGGGAGACGAGCGACGAGAGGCGACAGGCGAACGGCGAAGCGGCGAGGATAGGCCAGCATCGAAGCCAGATACGGATTCCAGATCGACCGTCCGTCTATTTTTGCCGCCGTGCTGTCTCTTCTCTTTTTTTTTTTTT
>JAMQMW010000483.1:12849-34861 GCA_024115155.1 Thelonectria blattea
AGCACGAAGATAGGGGGGAACCGACAGGATATAGGGGTAGCAGCCCCTGGATGTAGCCCTGACCCAGAACGCTGACTGGACTGGGGGGCATCTCACCTCAGGTCGCAAGCTCTCTCTTCCAGCAGGGGACTGAGACATTCCCGTGGTGCTGCTACATACCACGGGCTGACTCTGTGAGACTGGGAGTCTCGGAGCCAGGCCCGACAGCCTGGAGGACCCCGCCTGGCGCCGGTGATTGGCGACGGACAAAAAGGATCGAGCCCTGTCTCTTGAGTCGCAGACACCAAACACTCCAAAAGAGACAGGCACGCAACACCACGCCGCCAAACAGCTCCCCTCTCCAGAATGCATTGGATGCCAATCCCATACGCCAGCCACTGGGTGGCACATACGAATAGAGCCTGCTGGAACTTGTCTGGTGCTTGGTATGTTTCTATTTTTTGTTTTTGTTTACATCCGTCCGTTGCATCAGCATCCAAAACATGCCAATGCTCATCAAAGCGTCCACCTCCCGCGAGGGGCTTCGACCTTGAGGTGTCCTATGTGTGTACGGATATGTGTCCGATGAGTGTCCAATGTCAGTTGAGTGGGTGCATGGCTCCCAGTCGTCCATCCATGCGACCGTCGGTAGGAACTTGGGTTGCTTCTCATCACACCGCACACATGCCCACGCGCTGCCTGTCGGCGACAACTGTCACGGCTCGGTTCTTGTGGAAAAGCAGGGCAGGCCGGCCTATCAACTTCGTCTCACCTCTCCATCCTCGCACCCGCCAGCGACAAAGTTCGAACGGCATCGACAGAGCGGCTAACGAGAAGGTTCTGCCCCTGCCAGCGCCTCTCCTCGCCACCGCTGCTAGCTCTCCAGCCCGCCGATCAATCAACAAGTCGCTGAAGTCTCCTCGGCTTGCCAAGATGCTGTTTTGGTACATCCCCACCCCTTGTCTGAAGTGTGCCGCGCCAGTTCTGCAAGGCACCCGGACCTCGTTCTCCTTGGCTGCTTCGGGCGACGGCTCTGGACCACTGAGACGGCCGAAGAACACCCACAATCACATCATCCCGCACTCCGACCTCGAAAGCATGCCCAGAGCTGCAGGTCAGGGCGAGAACCTGCGCCGAATCGACGACTCACGGCACGATACGAGTGTGCGTTGAAGGGGCAGTGCAGCCGTGCAGACGGTGCTTCGTAATGGCACCTGCAGGTGAGACGGAACGAGTGTCTTTTTTCCCGTTCCCGCGAATTCCGTCCCGTCTCCGGCGCTGCATCGGAATATCAGTGCTTTCTCGGCGGGATGGGATGGCGAGAAAACGGTCGATGGACTGACTCGATTCATTACGGCGCACGTTTCAGAAACGGGCCCCGTCCGTATTCAGAAGAGCTTAGGACGGGGGTTTAACGGTGGCACGTGACCATTCAGAGGACCGAAACTGGGCAGTTTGGGTCCTTCGTCGTAGCTTCCAAAATAAGGCAGCCAAGCAAAAGCAAGGCGGTGATCCGTGGAAGGTACGAAGGAAGGAAGAATCCTGGTCCATCACTTCTCCCGAGTCGTAGTGGCCATCTCCTCTCCATCTCAACTGGAAGTCACCTCAACCACCTCACAGACTCACCGTCATCAACACTCTTGAAACCCACCGTCTCTAGCGAAAATCCGCCGCCGGTATCGACATCAACCAATCCCGAGCGGCCCAGTTTTCCGGTTCTTGTTCTTCGTCCACGCGTCGCCTTCTTCCGGCCAACACATGCAGCACATACGAGAATCCATCGCCTCGTATCGCATCTTTCAGCCTTCCCAACGACGTAACAAGGCCCAACTACGGAGTTGGGCATCCAGTTGGTGTGTCTCAGCCATCCATCCGTCCATACCTAACGTCCCAACTCCGTGAAATCGCAAATGTCTCCCGCCTATCCGTTGGTCAATCCGCTACCACCCTGGTCCTGATGCTGATTCCAGTCGCTATTCCTAGGAATACAACCCTCTCCACCAATAACTCAAACTTCTATCAAGCCACACCTGACGCTCTGAAGACTTCTCGCTCGAGATGCCATGATTTGTCAAGTCACCGTCTAGCCAAGACCGTCAGCCGAATAAAACGCCGTCGTGTCTAATATCTGCCGCTTATAGCACTTGACTCGCAAGAAGGCCCTGATTCGTCATCCGATGCAAGCCTCGCCATGCAACGCACTCTGCAAAGAACCAACTCCTTTACAGACATCGGTTTTACCCTACGACGGCAGTTCCACAAGGACGATTTCAGGTTGGCCAGCATGCTGCGCATCAAGTTACCCCGCATTGTTCTGACCGTTTGTAATGCTAGGCCCCATCAGCGTGAAATTATTGAAGCCGCGCTCGCCGGTTACGATGTTTATGTGCAAGCCGCCACGTCGTTTGGCAAAAGCCTTTGCTTTCAGCTGCCGGCCGTCATCGACCACGGCAGTAAGTATTGAGTAACGCCGTCATGCGGTGGCGCTCATGTCCGGCTGATCTTGCTATTATTAGTCACGATAGTGATATCTCCATTGCTCAGTCTCATGGTAAGCCGCCCCGATTGCGCTCTTTATTTGGATGTCTAAAAGTTCCAGATCAACCAGGTGGACTCGTTGAAAGAGTCTGGAATCGAAGCATGCTCTCTAAATAGCAACACGCCCTATCCGGACCGGGTTCGTATTGAACGCGACTTGGAATCCGGTCACCCCAGGACCAGACTTCTCTATGTTACACCCGAGCTGTGCTCCGGAGCTCGGTTTAGAGAACGCCTCAAACTCGTCCACAAGCAAAAGGAGTTGGCCAGAATCGCCATCGACGAGGCTCACTGCATATCCGAGTGGGGCCACGACTTCCGGAAGGATTTCAAGCGTCTTTCGTGGTTCAGGGAGACGTTGCCAGACGTGCCCATCATGTGCCTCACTGCGACGGCCAACTCGCGAGTTCGGAACGACGTCTTGTCCATCCTGGGGCTAGAGGCTACCCCTGAGAGAATAAAGACGTTTCTCATGAGCCCTCAGCGGGGCAATCTGCATCTGGAGATCCGCTACTTCAAGGATGAAGACGATAACCGCTTGTCCGACTTTTTGCGCTGGATACGCAAGGTGTATGAGCGCAGAAGACTTGATCCACGAAAGACCGAGCTGGCCAATGCTGGAGAGAGGATAGAGGGCGTGCCGGGCATCATCTACACCTTGTCCAGAGACGAGTGCGAGTCCCTGTCGGCAAGCCTTCGAGATGAAGGCATTGGTGCCCGGCCGTTCCACGCCAAGCTTCCCAAGGACGTCAAAGAAGAGACTCTCAAGCGATGGATAAACAACGAGCCCGGATACGACATCATTGTGGCCACTACCGCGTTCGGCATGGGGATAGACAAGAATAATGTGCGCTTCGTGGTGCATTGGCGTATACCCAAGTCGTTTGAAGGCTATTACCAGGAAGCAGGACGAGCGGGTCGTGATGGCAACGCAAGCTACTGCTTTCTATACTATAGCCGGGAAGACTGGGAACGAGTGACGCGGATGATAAGATCAGACGGTCCGGATCGTACCAACTTGGAGGCCCGACTCAAGAGCATCCAGGCCCTCGCCATGTACTGCGAGGATACAAAGGCCTGTCGTCATGCCACCATTTGCAAATACTTTGGCGAGACCACAGTGCCCAAATGCGATTTTGCTTGCGACTGGCACAAGGACGCCAGAGGTTTGGAGGAGCGGTTCTTGAGAGGCCTGGCCAGCCAAGAATGGGTGAGCACCCAGGCAACCCAGGGCACTTACGACGTATATTATGATGATTATGCGTAATGACATATGATGGCCGTTTCATCGTTTTCCTCGGTTCAAGAAGGCCACTGCACTTGGCCATATTCGTTTAATGTCGAGAAGCAGAGCAGGTTCGATATATCCCAGTTGAAGTCAGTGCCCTGGAAATGGAAGTCAGATCGGAGAGACGATATCATAGTTCACATGGACTCAACTCACATCGGGAAACATGTCGAGAGGAAACGGGTCAGTCGTCATAGTGTCCATGGTCCCGACGGACTCCCGCGGGGTGGCAGCATCTTGGATCTCTCTCATGGCGGCGATGCACGAGCGCAGCGTCTTGTTGATGGTCTCGTAGACGGCGCTCTCGACGGGCCGGCCAGACTCCATGGCTCGAATCTGGGTCAGATGGGCGTCGACGAAGAGCAGCCGCTTCAAGCTGGTGTTTCCTCGGACGATTTGCTGCGTCAGCTGCTCCCGGATACGCTCGAGGACCTCGACGAGGGGAGCCCGTGTTGCCTTGGCGAAGTCGTCGAGAGCGTCGGCCTCGCTCTGGGGTGCGGACTCGTCGCCGAGCTGGGTGACGACCTCGAGGGCCAGGACGAGGGTTGCGTCGAAGCTGAGGGCGCACTTGAAGAGGCCTCGTCCGACAAGAGACATCCGGGCCATGTCGTCCCAGTCGTTGACGGGGAGGCTCAGATCGGAGCCCTTGCTACTAGAGGCGATGACTAAGGCTGCCTCGACGCACGACTTGCGCGAGAGGTAGAAGCGGGGGTCGACGCGGGCCTGGAGCATGAAGTCGCGGTGGAGGAACATGGTGAAGCGCCGCAGCTGAATGTCCATGAGGCGGCGGTGGAAGTCGGTGGCCTGGAGAAGCCTGCCGCCGCCGTTGGGGGCGTCTTGGTCGTTTGGCTTGTGGGAATGGAAGAAGGCGGCCACTTCCCTGCAGGCGACTCGGATCTCGGCGCCGAGTTTCAGGGCTCGCTCGTAGGACTGCTCGGTCCGGAAGTCGTTGAGGAGGCGCACGATTTCCATGCGGAGAGGGAGCGACTTGGACATGAGCACCTGGAGCGTGGAGTCGGTGAAGGTTTCGGCGGGAGCAGGCGGGCTCGGGGCGTCGAGTCCGAGATGGAGGTCGTTGTAGTTGGACGGCATGTCGGCGTCGTAGCCCTCGGGGCTGAAGCCGAGCGGCAGGGCCAGGTCCAGGCACGACTGGACGTTGAGCTCGAGGACGGTGGCCCAGAGACGGGCTCGCATCTCCCGCTGGAGCGGCGTCAGGGTCGGGAAGAGGCTCGCGTTGCGATGGAGGCCCATGGTGATGGCCATGCGCAGGGCGGACGCGGCCGAGAGCCACGAGGTGGCCCCGTTGCTGTTGAAGGTGGTCTGTCGGGCGAGGAGGAGGAGGCAGAAGACTTGCAGGCCTTCGAGGTTGTACGTGGTCTTCTCGGACGGGCCGGTGAGCCAGCGCTGGGCGTTTTGGATCCAACATTGGGCGAGACGGCGGAGGTTTCTCATCTCGGCGTCGTCGGCGGCCTTGTAGAATGTGGTTCCGATGGCGAGAACCAGGCTGAGCTTGACCATGAAGACGGTCGAGAGTGGAGGAGAGTCATCTGCCTGTGGAGGCTGTTCCCAGAGGCGGTTGTAGTCCCTCCAAAAGGACGGCACGTGGACGATGCGGTACAGCGGCTCCAGGGTGCGCACGTAGTCGCGGGCGAGGGAGCAGCAGACTTCCCGGGCGGGCAGAGTGGCTGCGATGTCGGCGATGGGTTCTTCCAGGTCGGCGCGGTGGAGGGCCTTGAGGGCGAAGCGCAGGTTGCGGGCGTCGTGGAGGGCCTCGACGAGGTCGGCCTTTGCGTCCTTGAAGTTGGGCTCGACCTGGACGGGGTGGAATTTGCCCGAGACGGGGAACTTCTCTGCCGTGTGCAGCCAGTGGGTTTGGCCGAAGAGTTTGGTCTTTTCGGGGACGTTGCGGAGGCGGGGGGTTACGGGGGGGATGGATGAGGAGGTGGAGGAGGAGGGGGTTTGGAGTGTTGGTTGTGAGGGTGGTGGGTTGGGGTTGATTTCTGGTTGATCCAGTACCACTGGTATGTCTCGATTGTGTGTTGAAAGGGGTCTTGGTTGTGGTGGTGGTGGACAATCTCGGGTGTAAGCAGCAACACCAACCCGGCCCAAGCCAGGATCAACACCACCACGCGCCGCGGCAGAAGTCTCGCTCGGGGTCCTCGACCCGGGTCCCCGGAGCTCCGGCCCGTCCGCACCTTCTCCACCGACCTCCGCCGCCGCCGTCTCCTCGGCGGGGACGCTGCCGTCCCGATAGGTGCACTCCATCGGGGCCCTCGCCCGGACGCAGCCGCGGCACGGCTGGTGCTGGTCGCAGCGGATCTTGCGGCGCCGACATTGCTCGCATGACCGGGCGGGGCGACGACGGCGACGACGACGCTGGTTCATGGATGTGCTGTTGTTTGGTGGTGTCATTATGGGATGAGCTTCGGGGTTTATTGGGTAAGGGTGATGGGTCGGTGATCTGAGAGAGGGTTGCTTATGAGGGGAGTGTAAGCGGGTGAAGTATCGCCGAGGTTCAAGACCGAGGTTTGGGAGTGAAGTTTGGGGCCGAAGTTTTTATGACCGAACTTAGGTGGACGAAAACGATGTGTAAGGGCGTGCTGACTTTACTGCTAGAACTGTCCACATAATAATGTCACCTCCCCAAGGCCCGAGCTTGGTACCCCCGATGCCGAACTGCGGACTTGATTATCAAGATGCGATTTACACGACATGAACAACAACGTCACAAAAGGAGGAGAATATAAACCAAACACTCATCAATCATGCCCTCTACCACCCTCTACACCAACCCAAAAGACCTCCATCACAATCCCTCATTCACAGCCTTCTCAATCGCAGAGTTTCACCCACCATGTCCGAACCTCCTTCTCTCGAAGGATCTACCCTAGAGACCGGCCAACAAACACCACTGCAAACCAACGACGAGAAAGTCCCAGAAGCAGCAGCAACAGTCGTAGACGGCGGAACGAGAGCCTGGCTGTGCGTCGCTGGAGCATCTGCCGCGCTGTTCGTCACGTTTGGCTGGGTCAATTGCATTGGACTGTTTCAGGCCGTGTACGAGATGGATCAGCTGAAGGAGTACTCGAGCTCGAGCATTGCATGGATCACGTCTGTAGAATGTGAGTTGTTTTTTTTCTCCCTCTCTCTTACTCTTACTCTACCTTAGAGAGATGTATTCCTAGAAAACGTCACATCTCCGTCGGCCAAGTTCGCGCTAATGCTGATTACCTCGTATTATTTCCCCGTGCAGTCTTCTGCATGCTCTTCTTCTCCCCCCTGGGCGGGAGACTGTTCGACAACTACGGGCCTCGCGTGCCCATGATCATCGGCACCGGGATGCACGTCTTTGGCCTCATGATGCTGAGCGTCTCGCGCGAGTACTATCAGATCATGCTGAGCCAATCCGTCTGCTCTGGCATCGGGTCATCACTGGTCTTTTCCCCGGCCGTCACAGCCGTAAGTTTTTCCTCCCTCCTCCCTCCTTGTCGACCAACAGCATATGTGCCTTCGGGCCCTGCCGATTCGAGTGAGAAACAGAAGAGACGGGGCTGACCGCCGGCAAAACAATACAAACAAAACAGACGCAAACTCACTTTGACCGGAAGCGGGCCATCGCCCTTGGCTTGGTCGTGGCCGGCTCGTCCATCGGGGGAGTCGTGTTCCCGCAGATGGCCCAGCACATGATCCCAGACGTCGGCTTCAGCTGGACCGTCCGGACCTGTGCCTTTGTCGTCCTGGGCTTGATGATCTTTGCCATTCCCGCCGTCTCGTCCAACTGGGAGCACAAGCCGCAGCCATTCGACCTCGGTGTCTATCTGCGGCCCGTCGGCGAGCTGAACTTTTGCATTCTGGCCGCTTCGTGCTTTCTGCTCTATTGTAAGCGATTTCAACTCACACAGCCTCACACCCTCTTCCCCTTCTCCCCCCCTTTCCTTCTCCTCCCCCCCCTCCAAAAGAAAACAAGCTTAAGAGCGTTTAAACACAATGCGAGCAATCTCCGTCCTCAGGGCTGACATGGCGTGTGACTTTTCTCACTCGAACAGGGGGCATGTTCGTGCCGTTCAACTACATCGTGACAGAGGCGATACACTACGGCATGAAGGACACACTTGCGCTCTCGCTCGTATCCATCATGAACGGGGCAAGGTAGGTTAAGCTACCCACGTTTTTCCCTGCGGTGGCATACCACGTTGATCTAACGTAAGATTCGATAGCTTCTTTGGGAGGACAATACCCAACGTAGTTGCCGACAAGGTCGGGCGGTTCAACGTCATGATCGTCATGGTGCTTCTCTCCGCCGCCGTGGTTCTCGCTCTTTGGCTCCCCGGGCGAGGCGACGGAGCCTTCATTGCCTTCGCCGTGCTCTTCGGCATCACGTCTGGAGCCGGCATTGGACTGGCCCCGGTGTTGGTCACCAACATCTCGCCCCGCGAGGAGCTGGGGTTTCGACTGGGGAGCATCCTAGCGATTGCGGCGGTTGGGACACTGACCAGCCCTCCAATCGCTGGGGCCATTGTGGGAAACGACGGCGGCAGCTACAGCTTTGCGGCCGTGTTTTCTGGCATCAGCTTCGCGCTGGCCGGGGTGGGCATTGGTTGTCTCCGGGTTCGGCTGGCGGGGTGGAAAGCGACGACTGTGATCTAGACTTTTGCTGTGTGTGTTGTTCGTCAGAAGGGGGCGTGTTGATATTGCTGACAAGAATAGAAAGCGCCCTTTCTCCCCCTTCCCCCTGGACCGAGATCCCAACGAGGCGTTGAAGCTGAACGAATGGCGGCGCACTTCGACCCTCCTCTTATGAAAGAGAAAAAGACTCAAGTCAATAAGTTGATGACAAGATGATAGCACCAACAAACAAGGTGTTGGGTCAGGCACAGACGCCTTCTCCGCATCGGTTCGGTAGTGTGTTCCGAATGGACAAGGGGCCGGGGGGAGTGTGCAGAATGCAGACTCACAGACGTCTCGTTAGGCTACTGGAGCTGATGAGCGTGCCAAGACCGGAGAAGCAGGGGGAGGGAGGAGGAGGAGAACGAGAGCATAATATTGGACTTGTCATTGCTCCGAGCTGGAATTGGGATGAGAGAGACTATTGGGAAGAATCGTTGTCGTCATGCAATGGAGACAATTGAAGTATATTGAAGGGTCGAGAAGATTGCACAAGAGAAGTTTCTTCTGGTCACGAAATTAAACGGGAACCGGTTGTCGGGCTGCGATGGCCCGAGGAGGGGAGTACTACGTAGGTAGGGAAGGAGCGGAGGAGGAGCCTTTGGCTCTTGCTTCGCTCCTTCCTGGAGGACGATCCGATCGAACGCGGGGGAAAGAGCCATGCTCGGGAGACTAGAGCGGATTAGGGAGGGATTGTTACTGCAGGCCGGAGTATTACTGTATTACATTATATTTTGAATGGAATTCATAGGGTCTCCTCCGTCTCTTTGCAATGGCAGTTAGCCTGACCTGAAACTTGCATCGTGATCTGAGCGCCTTCTGCTTTTCTCACCGCGTGCGTTGCTCCTTCCTCAGCGGTTGCATGTTGGTGGCGCACATGACGGCCGACGCCTCCGAAGTTATTTTTGTGTCTTTTTTTTTTCTTGCCCTTTTTTTTTTTCTCTCAACGTTCTGAACCCGTCTTTGTGTGTGTGTGTGTGTGTGTGCGAGTGTGTGTTGGTGTCCAGCTGGCCTTCTAGTTCAACAGCTAACTCCCAGATTAGATTTCCTCGATTCCGACTCTATTCGTGGAGGGCATCCCGAAATAACTCGACGCGAGGGAGACTGAGACAAGTCAAGACGGCAAGAGACACAACTGAGAGACAACAAATATGGACCAATCACACCAAACTCCGCCCGTCAGTGGGCGACCGATTGCATATACGAGCCCGTGGCTTCAACCTAGCGAACCGGCAGAAGAAACTGCCGGATGACATTGGCCAAGATTCATTGGGCTACCTGCTTGGCCAACAGGAAACATCCCTGTGTGCAGCACCGATGGACCGAAAAAGGCGACAAACGAGAATCGAGGCTAGCAGCCACCACCACCATTTAAAATAAGAAAGAGGTGTGTGCCTATGGGCGGCGGTCGATTTTGTTTCCGAGCTGATGAGATGCGCCAAGACAAGACAGCTGTTGATGATGCAACGGTGAGGAGAGACAGAAACGACAAGAAAAGCAAGTGGTTAAAGTATTGAATGAGGAAGTCTCCGTATTACTCTCAACTACCTAGCAGCTGCATACCCTACCTACCTTACATTTGCGTTCAGCCCACGGTTGCATGAAGCACTCAGGGTATCTCGGGTCGAACGGGAACAAGCCCTACAAACAAATGGAGGCTTGCAGGTTACACACGTGTAAACGCGGCTTTGCTTTGCCGACGGAAAGTCCCTATTTCGACCAACGTCCAGCCAGCCACCGTTTTCTGCCCAGGGGAGCTCCGAGGGGGCTCAGCTTACACGGACGTTTTGCCCACTGCGAAATACATGGAAGTATCTCTTGGCCATCTGACGCCGGCAGTTGTATACGTTGTATACGAAGCATGTACACGGGATTCCGCGTAACAGTTCGCTGCCAGAACCAACGTCTCGAGTAGGAAACGGCTCCTTCAAACTCACTCCGAACCCGGCTCACGGCAACGACATGTCTGCCTTTTCTCTCTCTCCTGCAGTCAGCAACTCGCTCACTCGGAACTCGGCCTGCAGCCGCTCGTCTCGTCGGCCGCCCTGAGCTGTTCCTGTCATGCTTCTTCCCCGCCCATCTCACGCCTCTTCAGGTGTCCACCGTCCAATGACCTAGGCGCCGTGAGCAAAGTGTTGCACCGGCCTGAAAAGCCAAGCATTGACAAGTCGCGACGTCTTGACCGCATGGAGACAAAGGCGTTCCGGGGCTTGCATGTCAGCACTCAAGAGACGCCCAGGATGTCCCGACGACAGGTCGAGGGCGGCCCAACCAAAAGAAACCAGCAAATAGTGTCGTCCCTCGTTTGGCTTCTGGCCCAGCTGCTTGGCCCAGCTCGTATAGCCACAAAGCCTCTCCGGGATAGCTCAACGGCACGGGTGCAGGCCCAAGGGGGAAACGCGCCGATTCGTTGCCCACCCTTGCCACGAAGACTTGTCCGGGTCCGTTCTGGGCCGTCGAGGGCTTCGCATGGCTTGCAAGCATGGTTGTTATGGTTGTTTGGCTTTGCTTCTCCTCTCACGACCGGAGGGGGGCGAAGCAACGATGTGAAGGGGAAGAGAGAGGAACGAGGAGGAGAAGGGAGAGAGAGAGGACCGAGAGAGAGAGACTCGGAGTGAAGGTCCTCGACCCAAAGACGTCCATCTCTCAAGTATAAAGAGGCCCTCGACATCCCCCTTCTCAGACTTGAAATCACCACCCACAACTCACCGGTCTTCACAGCTCCAAAGCATCAAGACAATCACTCTCAACCTCCTCTTCTTCACACTCACTTCTCTCTTCACTCCTTCTTCGCAAGAACCCAAACAACCGTCAACATGAAGGTCACCGCCGTTGCCATCCTCGGTTTCATCACCACCGGCGTCCTCGCCGGCGGCTACCCGCCTGAGAAGTACTGCAAGAAGATCGTCTACGATCCTCCCCAGTGCCCCAAGTACACTCGCGACGTCGTCGACTTTGACGAGCGCGACGACCTCGACCTCGAGGAGCGTGACGACCTCGAGGAGCGCGAGGAGCTTGATGAGCGTGACGAGCTCGACGAGCGCGGCAACTACTACCCCCCTCCCTCGTGCAAGAAGAAGTGCCCCAAGAAGAACCTCAAGTGCACCAAGTACGGCTGGAAGAAGGGTTACCCCAAGTACTCTGGCTCCTTCACCCAGAGCGTCGACTGCAAGGTCGGCAACGACTACACGGTCAGCGGCACCATCACCAACTGCAAGCCCTACTCGTCCTCCCAGTGCCTCGTCGTCACCTACAGCGGCAAGTACTGGCCCCAGGACCACAGCACCTCGTACGTCGGAGTCTACACCAAGACCTCGTACGGCCCCAAGAAGGTCAAGGACCTCAACTACTCCTCGTACTGCAAGGGCAACACGTGCTCCATCCCCGTCGAGAAGCTCCCCGGCTACCCCGAGCTCTGCGGCGACGACATCTACGTCGCCATCGACGGTGGCCGCTGCAAGAACCCCAGCTACGGCCAGTACGGCTACGGCAAGCCCCCTGCTCCCAAGGACGTTATCACCTACGTCAAGCTCCACATCGAGTGCATCGGCAAGAAGGAGTGCAAGAGCTACTGCTGCAAGATCTAAGTCTGTCGACTCGGCCATTTCTCTCTCTCGGCTGGCCGGGGTCCTGAGGAGGCGGACGCAAAGCTTCTTCTTCTTCGGGGTGCCCACGGTTTGCCGTCAATGACGACGACATGATATGGAATCTTGTTTGGGGAGGAAACCGCAGGTGGGATGAGGATGGAAAAGGGAAACAAACACACACGCTCATTACTCTTGGCCTGGACCGATTCTGATCGCGCAACAACAACTACAACAACCACACAAGATGCTTTTGAACGACCAACAATCTTCTTGTTTAAACTTCACTTCTTCACACCCTCTTGTTTCTAACCTTGGTTACTATTTACCTTATATTTCCGTATTTTAGGGGGCTTTTGCAGAGGTCGGGCGAGTTAGAGTCTCTTGCGATGTCCTGTACTAAATTGAACTTGCATCCATTGGTCTCGAATACGAGAGGTTTATATGAAAGTGAAGTGTGAAGTTGAAGCTCGACTAAAACCATGATGATGTCTTTCTCAGTGTTTCCCCTAGTCTTTAGATTCTCGACTCCCTAGACTATAAAGTACACCCCCCCTCCATCTCGGGCGGCCTTGGCCTGTTTTAGTCTCCGACTGGATCCCCCCCCCCCCGTCTTACGTGCATGTCTTGTTTCCGTTTCTCTGTTTCTTTTTCGCGGGGTAAAACACACCACCAAGAAGTCCACGGCACCACACCACCTCGAGTCCCAACACCACTCGCTCACTCCACAGTCCCCAACCGGGCCAGTCGGAAACTTGTGGGCAAAGCTTGGCCTACTTTCTATCCGTAGGGTTACTGATCTCACGGCGGTAACATGGTTTTGGATACGAACCGATGCAGACTATGTAACCCCCCCGGCTTTGGGCCAGTGCTGCGCTGCCACGATGCGAGAAAGGAGGGGGGACATTCGCTTCCAGTGCCATGGCTTTGGTGGCTTGTACTCAGCCTCCGCCATGGTTCTCTTTTTGGTGTTTTTTTGTATTTTTTTGTCCCTCGTGGTCTTGGGAGACACACACACACACACACACATACCCCTGCAGCACAGGAACCGGATGGATACCTCAGGGAGGTACACTTGTGCGTGCGGCACAGCAAGACTCTGCTTTTCTATTACCTATTTCCTGTTGGTGGCGTTCTTTTCTCTTCTTTTTGTAATTGTTTTGTTTGGTTCTGGATGGGTTTTCAAAATTGTCCACGTCAATCTGCATATGCGCCGAGATGCAAACGAGGGATAATTAAAGAGACGGACGAACAAACAAAGAATGGGGAGGCAGGGCTGAGAGAGAGAGAGCGCGGGGTTTTGCCTCATTTGACGGGTGTTGTGTGCCGGGAGCGGGCAGCTGAGGTGAGCTGAAGCAGTAGAGGGGGTTGAGGAGCTGAAGGGTTGAAAGAGGAGGAGGTGGTGGTGGCTTTCGGGAGTCGATGCGAGGGACCGGAGTGTCTCTCTCTCTGTTTCTCTGTCTCCCTCATACTCTCACTCATCTTCTACCCCTCTCACACATCTCTGTAATCCCGTCCGAGTGCCCTCCCTCCTTGCATCAGCCCGTGTAAGCAACCTGAAAGCCATGCTTCCTTGGCAGGGGCAAAAAAGTTTCCGACTATCGATTCTTATTTTCTTCTTTTAAAATTCTTTTTTTTCTTCATCCCGTCATTATTAGGTATTTTGTTTCCTTCTTCTTCTTCTTCTTCTTCCTTTTTTCTATTTTTTTTATTTCCCGCCGTGCCTTGCATACGATTTGCACCACCACCAAAAGGTTGCCGCCTCGAGATATAGTAACTTATTAGGACTCTCCGACGATGGGCTTATGCCGTGATTAACCACCCCTCTCCATCCATGGCCCCCTTGCATTGGTGCCCTCTTCCAGCTTCAAACCTTGTCGCCATGATTTCATCCCAATCCATCGTTTCGGTTCATTCTCTTCGTCGTCCCATGATGATGTGCATTTTCTCCGTCCTAGACTTTTTGGCGTCTCGTGTTTTTTTTTTTTTTAGGTGCGGCAGGAAACGAAACATTCCAGAGTTCGGGCGCGCCCTGAGGCTCTGTTCCTAGCATCAGGATGGCTTAGGCGACCGTTTGATCAGCCCTGAGCTTATCTCAGCCATGGCTTTTTCTCCCCCTCAACTCAATTGATCAGCGGCATTCCAATTGAGACCATGTTAGTTCTAGTTCTTCTTGCTCTTCTCCGCTTCCATCTTCGCCACGATGCCGTCTAGTCGCTGAAACGAAGGGAACCCTTCACAGAAGCACGTCGCTTCCCATGCCCACCACTGCCCGGAGAACCTCTCGACCCCATGCCTCATCAGCCGTCGGTCAAACACAGCGCACTCGACCAAGTGAATCGCAATCACCGGCCAGAAAATGACCTGCACGACCCACCGGTACGTCTCGGGCCCGCCGGGGAAGTAAGCCCCGAGGAACGGCCAAACCGCGCTTCCGGGGTGCACGCGGTCGACGGTCGCCGCGCAGGCGAAATAGAACAGCACGGAGAGGAAGACGACGCGCCCGAAGCCCTGGGGAGGGACGTATTTGGTGACGACGTGCTCGCTGAGGCCCAGGGCGGAGCGGGCTTCGTGGGACATTTGGACGACGCGAGGGCGGCATTCGGACCAGGTGGATAGAGGGGGGGAGAAGGGGATCGTGTGTTGGGTGTTGTCGCGGGAGCGGATGAGCATCGAGGAGAGGGATATGTCGAGGAGTTCGGGGGAGGAGGAGGCAGATGACGAGATGCCGGCGTGGTGGCGGAGGTAGAGGGAGAGTTCGCGCGTGTGGTCGCGGTTCATGTGGGACATGATGCGGTGCTTGATGGCATCTTCTGAGGGGGCGGCCATGGTTGTGGAGGGTACTGAGGTTGCTGGGAGGTGGGTGTCGAGGAATTGAAGCCAATTGAGTGAGTGGTGATGCGTATGTTGATGTTGAGGCTAGTGGTGAGGAGTAGGTATGTCGTTCTCGAGGCTAATAGTGATGAGTAGGTATGTTGTTCTTGTTGAGGCTGGTGGTGATGGACAAGTCGACGTTGAACGATAATGCATCTCGGGTTGAGACGTCGCAAGTGGAGCTCCCAATATCGCCGACGCCGGAGACGACAAGTCCGACCGATACCCCGTCATGGATTGTCTGCGGCATAACCACCCATCAGGTCCAATTGGTTCATAGACTACGACGAATAGTATAGTTGATTTCTTATTACTCGACCTGATATGATAGTAAATGACCGTGAGGAATATCTTGGGTATCTCGTTTCCTGTCGCAAATATCCTTCTACAAAGCACACATTGCCGCACCCACCCAAACTGGAAAATAAAATAAAATACACATAATAAAAAACCAAACATTAACGTATCAGTCCGTCCAGTAAAGACTGTGTAGTAAAGATTGTAGATTAGTTCTTCGGAGCTCTTGTTCCCGCCTACGGACTCAGCGGTCCCGACCTCGGCGATATCGCACCCGCCTCCTCAAACTCCTCCTCGATGTCAACCCGCGTCGTCGTCGTCGTCTTGACGCGGATGCCAATCTTCTCGCTCACGTGCGAGATGACGGAGAAGCCCGAGAACCGGTGCCCGCCCTTGATCTGCGTCCACACGTCGCCGCGCGCCTTGTCGCCGAGGTGCAGGTCCAGCTCCTGCTGGCTCTCCGTCACGGCCGTCTTTGCGTTTGGTGCGTATACCCCGGCGGCGGCCTTCTTCTTCTTGAGTCGCGAGGCGTTGGAGAGAGTTCGGATCGGCGGGAGGGGTTTGTCGCGCAGGTAGCGGTTCGAGGGGGGTCGGTTGGTGAGGATGGGAGGTTGTCGACAGCTGCAAGCGTAGGCGGCGGGGAAGAGTTTCCAGATGCTGGGGAGGCAGGCCACCATGATCAGGGCCGAGATTTCGATACCGGTCCAGATGAGCTGGTCAGAGTATTCCCAAGGTTGGTTCGGTTTGTCTTCCTGTCCCTGCAAGACGATGAACCGTAGCCGCATGCCCGACATGCCGAGGGCCAGGGCGCCGAGGGCAAAGACGACCATAATTCCCAGCTTGGCTCGAAACCCCATACTCAGTTGGCGCAAGACCGGGAGGGGGAGGAGTATGAGGATGATGTTCTGTCCAATGTCGAACGCCTGCTTCACGTAGGCGATGACCTCTGCGTTGAGGCATTGCGAGGGCGACGAGTCGAGCGTCCATCCTTCCCACGCGAAGTTGACCGGAGAGCACTGGAAGATCAAGACAAAGAAAAAGGCCAGGGTCGGGATGACGACGAGGGCCAGCGAAGTCAGGGCGACGGCTCGGAATCGAGGGCCGGGGAATGTTCGTAGGTAGAGACAGACGATGGCCACCTTGGCGAGTGCGATTCCGATGAGGGCGAACTTTTCGGCGACGAAGAGCAGCTGGGAGAATGAGCAACTGCATAGTGTGAGTCGTTACTAAACATACCTCCAGGGCACTCGACATGTCATCCGAGTCGACTGTTGAAGCGCTTGCGTCGAATATTGTGTGGTGGACTATATTCACGTTAGCCATAGTCCGTCAATCAATTGAGCAAAGGCCAAGCGTACCATAATGAATACAGCTGACGTAGACGGTATACACAAACTTTCACTAGGGTCAGCACATCCTCAAACGTCGTTGATTCTCTTCGTCATACTCCACAGGCAAGCATAACGTAGTCGTCGAGTCGAAGCCCGTCGGGCGACTTCCAGCTCGCAAAGAGTCGCAGCAACGGACAAATCCAGGCGGGGATCTCGGCCGCGAGAAGAAGGTAGAAGCGCTTTTCACGCGTCTGCGTCGGCTGGTCGCAGATTTCGGATTGAACCTTGTTAAATTCTGTCTACAATTAGTAACTCACTGAGAGACCGGAACGGGGATGCCTACTGTATCGATCGAGCGTGGAGCATTGCTGCAGAATGCAGTCCTGGGTTTTGCTCCAGTATCCATCCTCGTAGCAAAAGTCGGAAACGGGCGAGGACGAGTCCTCGTTGGATTGGAGTGCCGCATAGTAGCATCGTGACTGCGAAGCGTGAGCGTGCTTGTTCTCAACACCAAAAGGAATTCTCGTGGGCGATCTTACCCCGCAAGCGGGAATCTCTTGAAGAACCTGAGATATGCTGACGGTATCCAACTCGGCAAAAACCAGCGAGGATATCGACAGCAAGACTGCCAGAATTGGGAGCACCATTACCACACCCAGCGACGCTCCTAGGGCAAGTCTACAGAGAAAAAAGCAATTCAAAACTCCAGCCACAAAGATCTTTGAGAGAAGGGACTTGGGTGCTTCTAAAGACAGTAAGACTCCAGATCAGGGGTGGGTTCCAGAATATGCATGGACGTTTGGGCGACATCTCGTACATGTCACCGTAGTCTTCTGGCAGCTACTGCAGCAAGTGAACAGCGCATACCCTTGCGGGAGTGCCGTCGGCAAAGCCTGACACTGGCCTTTGTGCGAGCAATGTGCGTCTCTTGTGCGTCCCCTGTGAGTCCTTGGAGGCAGAGAACCGCTGAAGCACCTGCAGCGGAACCCATCGTCACCGACAGTTTGCACCGTCGCACCCGCAGCGGGTAGCCTAGAAGGCTCCTAACTGTCCGATACATATTAATGCCCGTGGTTCGTGCATGACGAAGGATCAAACCATGTTACACCCCAGCGCCGGGCCGTCAGCTTGGTACCGAAACCCCAAGACGCTTCGAGTCGGGGACTTTGAACCCGTCTTTGGCGGTCGTTTCAATCGAGGGAAACGGCGGGTATTTGAAAAAAAGAAAGGCTCCTCCCCATGCGAACGCGATCCATGGTGCGACGAGACGGACGCTAGTCGGGAGATCGCCAGTACGAACAAGTCTCAACCGGGGTGTTCTTGGGGGTCATCTTCTGGGCCGTCTTCTCCATGAAACACCGGTCTCCAGGGGGGTTTCTTGGCTCGTGTTGTACTTGCTCACTGCTGAAAAGCTGAAAACACCGCCCGGCGTGACGGGTGCTTGCTGGTTGACCGAATGGACTGAATGGATGCTCCTGAGACGGACGTGTGCATGACCAAATGCTATAAGCCGCGTTACCTCTGCATGCTGCAGTCGGTCAGTCAGCGATGATGGCATCAAGAATGGCGATGCAGATACGAATCAACCCAGCCTGATCAAGTGGGGAAGAGGAACCGGCAGTTCGGTGAAACGGGCATCGACCCAGCACGTTTGACGTCGCCTTCGAAGGAAGAAGCCTTCTCCGTAGTTTCTACCGTCACGCATGCAGGACACCTGAAACGAGCGGGCTTGCCCGGCCTCTTATTCGTGGCAAGAGTCGTTCCTCAATTCCGCTAAAACAGTTGGCGTCAAAGAATACCGATGTTCCGGATCGATGGGTTTTCTCTTAAATAAGGGGCCGTCTGGCCGGTGTTTCGACGCCGAGGGCATCGCACGATGCTGAGAGGGCTTCTCGGACGACCACTTCTTGGTGTTTCCATGGTCGCCGGTGTTGACCGCAATGAGCCGTAGAGTGATGGCGACCAACAAGACGGCTCGTTTATTCGGCGCGAGTTTGGTGAGAACTGGGGGTTCGGCTCTATCGTGTTCCGATGGACGGCGGCCGCCTGCAAGACTTGGCGTGCCTAGGACGATTGATGCTTTCTGCCTGGAAAGCGAGTCACCGGTGAAGCAGAGTCTTGTTGGTCGGCGCTTGAAGAATTCGATCGCTTTCGTGCTCTTGGTGATGATTGTGGAGGGAGGTCTCGTGATCAGCTCGGCTGGTGGCCCGCTCCACCGAACTCCTCTCGGCAGAGTCTCGGAACTCCGAGGTCGATTTCTGCAGGCGGGATAGAGGTGGACTCGAGAGCTGAGCTGATATCTGGCGCGACGTCAGCAATTGAAAGAGAAATCCGTCGGAAAAACTCCGATAAAAACGAGATTGAATTATTTGGTTCGGTGCTATCCGTTACACTTCTGAGAAGTTGTGGCTTTTTTTTGGCGCCGATTTTGAGCAACCGAACAGTCAGATGGATGGTATCCCCTCGTGGCACGGGGCTGAGTCAGCATTGAGGCTCAAATTTCCCCACGTCTTGGAAAAGCAACCTCGTAACTCCGACCGGCCACGGCATGAAATGACGCGCCGCAAAACTCTGCAGCCGAATTCATGGCATCAGATTGATAAAGAAATCCCTTTTGACTTGCTGGCGCCCCGGGTTGCCCCAGCGGAAATCTCTCCCTCCTTCGTAACTCCGAAGTCGACAACGCCACGAGGCGCACAAGGCTCGAAACAGCGACCGACCATGACGGACCGAAGTGAGACCCCGGACTCGGACAACGACCGAAAGTCTGGGTCGATCAACGGCTCCGGGCAGCCCGCCCGCAAGCGGCAGCGCGTCCGCCTGAGCTGTCTCGAGTGTCGCCGCCGCAAGCTGTCGTGCGACCGCGGCTTCCCGTGCGAGCGATGCATCAAAAGCGGCACTCCCGACCGATGCAGTTATGAGTCCCGGACCGGAGAGGTAGTCAATGCCTCGTCGGGCGTGCCTCCTCCTTTCGCCCAGCTCGACTCCCGCCGCTTCGGCATGGATCCGACCACCGGCCTCAACGGCCTGTCTCCGAGAGACAACGAGTACGCGAGGCAAGACCACGACCGCATCCGCCGCCTGGAGCTCGAGATCGCTCAGCTCAAGACCCAGCTGCGTCCGGGCCTGAACCTGGACGGGAGCACCATTGCCGGAACGACCACCTCGCCAACTACACAAAAGGACGAAGCCAACTCTGGCGTGCCGGATGCCTCCGTCCGCGAGGTTCACGAGTCCATCGAGGCCACCAATATGTCGGGGGAGAAGGGCGAGCTGCGCTTCTTTAGGGGACGAGGGTTCCGCACCCGCTACTTTGGTCCTCACAACGCCAGCATGGCCTTTGTCGAGTTGACGGGCTTGTGTCCCTTTATGAAGGAGACGGCCGACGAGTGGCTCCGTCCGGTTATCCTCCACGACCGAAAAGACCGCAAGCGACGGCAGCACGACCGGGAGAAGATCTTTGAACAGCCGGACCCCGAGCTCGAGGCTCTGCTGCCCACAAAGGAGGAGGCCGACGCCCTCATCCAGGTCTACCTGGAGCAGTTCGAACAGGTGCACCGCATCGTTCACATCCCCACGTTCCACAAGGAGTACGAGCAGTACTGGATGCCCGGGTCCAACACGCGCTACGCCGCCTTCACGGCCCTGATCCTGTCCATGATGGCCGTGTCCACGTGTGTGCACACGCACGAAGGCCTCAAGTTCATCGGCATGATGTCCAATGCCCGTCACTGGGCCGAGAGGTGGATCAAGGCCTGCGACGAGTGGTTGCAGAAGCAAAGCCAGAAGCATCGTCGTCTGGTTCACTACCAAGTGGCGTGTCTCCTATATCTAGGCAAGCGCGTTAACACCATCAAGAAAAAACGTTTCTGGACGGGGTCTGGGGCTCTCATCCAGGACGGCATCGCGGTCGGTCTACATCGTGAACCAAGTCACATGGCCGCAAAGATTACCGTATTTCACCAGGAAATGCGAAGGCGCATCTGGGCAACCGTGGTCGAGTTCGACATGCAGGCCTCGTTTGACCACGGCCTGCCAACCCTCGTCAGTCAGCTTCACTACGACACGAATTCCCCGCGGAATCTCGACGACGAGGACTTTGACGAGAGCACCACAAACCTGCCCGCGTCCAAACCGGTCAAGGACTACACCTACTCATCCTTCCAAAACCTTGCGAGACAGAGTCTGCCGCTGCGGTTAGAGCTGAGCAGGCTCCTGACGGGTCCCATGTCGGACATTGACTATGACCAAGTGATTCGATACACCAACGACTTGACGCAAGAGATCGACTCCCTCCCGTCTTGGGATACCAACACGGAAAACACACGAGGCATGAAAAACCCCATGATCGCCTACACGCTGCTCCACGTCCAACTCCGACAATACATCATACCCTTGCACCAACCGTACCTCAAGCTCCGCAAGCAAAACTCCAAATACCAATACTCGGAGATTATCTACTACAACGCGGCGCGAGACATTGTCTTGCTCCACGACAAGCTGTACGACCAAGGGATGCGGTCGCTGAACTTTCTCCGCGAGGATGCGCTCACGACGGCTATCAACCTGTGCAGCGTGACCATGCTGCAGCCTAGGGGGTCTACCAACATGATCATGATCAACTCGCACCACACGCTCAAGCTCATCGAGAAGTGCATCTCGATGAAGGAGGACCGGCTGCTGCGGTGCGGCAACAACGAGCCCTGGGGATACTCCATCATGTGCGCGGCACTGGGTCTCCTGGAGGCGCACCTGGGCACCAAGGAACCCGAAGTGGCCAAGTCGACATCGGCGGAACGCTTCGTGAACCTCCACTACCGGCTCCTGGCAAACCAAGAGCCGCCGGTTCCGGGAGAGGCAGTGACGGGACCCGGGGCGGCCATGGGGCCGACGCCAAACATCCCCTTACACGATCGGCCAAAGGTAATGAACCTCGAGTTCCACGGCAGGGCGTTTCCTAATATTGGCATCCAGTCTGTGACGCCGTTCACTTTTAGCAGCAACCCCACGATGCAGCAGCAGCAGCAGCAACCGACGGCTCCCATCGACCCCAACCAGGCTCCCTGGCTCATGGGGGCCGGAGATGCCACTCAGCCCTTCAACCTCGATCCCAGCCTCGAGCTGCTCGGGTTGAATCTGAATGAGATCTGGGGCGAGTCCTGGGAGCTCGGCTAATGTGTTTTTGTTTTTATATGAATAATAATGTTTGGATTCTGTATGAATGGAGGAGACACAGGAGGTGTGTTGGTGGATCTGACCTCGTCATGATTTCTTTCTTCTTTTTTTCTTTCCTCTTCTTCTTCTTCTTTGTTCTCTCTCCATACAAGGCGTTGCAGGATTCATATAATGAAGGGATACCAGGGCTTCTCACGACTCAATGTTGACTTTCAAAGGACAAAAACACACAAAAAGTCATGATGATTTTATATTTTTCCTTGTGGGTTTTATGCAAAAAC
>JAMQMW010000485.1:0-25007 GCA_024115155.1 Thelonectria blattea
GCACGAATAGGTGCGTTAGGTGATAATGGGCGCTGACAGCGGCTCATGGGGGAAAGCATGGATCATGATGGACCCAACGAGAGCATGGAACGCACCAAAGAACATGGCGAAGATCATGGCAGGCAACACATTCCGATCCTTGAACAACCTCGGCGGCAACGTGCCCTTATCCCCCTGCCAGAACTGAATCCCCACGAAAATGGCAATCATCAACCCAAACCCGACAAACAAGCCAATAATTCGCGAGTTGTCCCAGGCGTAATCGGCGCCCCCCCACTGCAAGGCCAACAGCAAGCAGACGATGGCGGGGATGAAGACTGCGGCGCCGACGAGGTCGAGCTGGCGGATGCGGTCGAGCACGGAGAGGTCCTTGGCCGCGTCCGAGTTGCGGCCGACTTTGACGAAGAGGAAGACGATGAGCATGGCCAGGCCGCCAATGGGGAGGTTGATGTAGAAGCACCAGCGCCAGGTGGCGTGGTCGGTGAAGGCGCCGCCGAGGAGGGGGCCGGCGACGGAGGCGATTCCCCACATGCCGCCGACGAGGCCGAAGGCGAGGGGACGTTTCTCGAGGGGCACTGGATATGTCAGAAGGATGAGGTGGTGGAGGTGGAAGGGGAACGTACTGATGAGGGAGAGGATGACGATGGAGCCGGAAAAGAGACCAGCCGTGCCAATCTATGCGTGTAAGTGACTGAACTAGTTTCCGAGGCAAACAAGCAAGACTTACACCAGCAATGGCTCGGCCTACAATAAAGGCAGGCGAAGTAGGCGCAACGGCCGAAACAAGGCTGCCAATCTCAAAGACGAAGATGGCGGCCAGGTAGGCAAACTTGACGTTGAAGAGCTTGTATATGGCGCCGTACATGGGCTGCAGGGCCGTGGTGGTGAGTAGATACGCGGAGCCATACCAGCCCTGAAAAGGTCAGTCTCTCATTACAAGCAAGCGGCCAAAGGGCAGACATACAATATCCTTGACGCTCTGGTACTGAGCCGTAATGGCACCCAGCGCCGGAGCAATAATGGTCTGATCCAGGGCAACCAGGAAGATAGCCAGGCACAGGGCGAACAGGATCAGCGTGAGCTTGGCGGCGCCGGGGTACCGCACATTGTCGTCGTCGTTGTCACCTCCTTCCGGGCCGGACGCGGTGACAGCATTAGAAACAGGTTGCTCTTGCGGCGACAGGTCCGGCTTGGAGTCGGAGGCCGGGTCCACTATGCCGGAGCCGACTTCGGTCTTGTCGTCGGCGGAGAGGCGCTCGCTGCGCTTTTCGTCGGCCGTGATTGCCATGGTCGGATGTTTATCCGGGGGAGGACTGAAGGTTGAGACTGAAGTTTTGTTTTGTTGTCGGGAAGTGGCGAGTATTAAAAGGGGGATTAATAAGAATTAAGTATTCGTAGTGTCGTTTTCTGTCCCTCCGCAACCGGAATTCGAATGGGGGGTGAAGGACCGAATCCAGACTCTAGAATTGGTGATTATCTGTCCTCCAAGATTTGAATGGTGAAGAGAAAATGGAAAGGAGGAAGGAAGGAAGGAGGGATGGTGTGTGGTGGTGGTGGTGGGTAGTTTGGAGTGAATCGAAAGCGAGCCTCGACTGGTTTAATAAGAACAAACAATTGGGCAAACGACACCAACCAAGGAAAACGGCCTAAAAGAAAAGTGTGCACCTGGAGAGACTTTGCAACCACAACAACGAAACAACAACAACAAGACGGAAGGAAGGAAGGAAGGAAGGAAGGAAGGAAGGAAGGAAGGAAAAAAGGGACCCGGCAATGGAACGACGCCGCCGTCCGGTCTCCTTCATTAGCCACTCCCTTGTCTCAGCGCGGCTTCAAGTTTGAACCGCGTTTCTCATTGAACATTGACATCGCACTTCGCACTCCAAAGGGACTCCAGTCAATTACCGAACCGACAGGGCGGGTTTGTCCAACAGCTGGGGTCACAGAGCTGGAGAGAGCGGACTTGCGAGAAGGCCGACGTCCGAGAGAGTGGGTGCGTGCTAACGAAAGGGAGTGCCTCGTGGCGTCCAACCAACCGGAGACTACCGCTTGGGGGGGAATCCTTTTCTTTGGGAAGGGCATGTTTGATGATGCGATGGAAAGAAGAGAATCCCTACTTGTCTCGGGCATTTCATTTCATCCGTCTGTTGAGCCTCTTGACTGCCTCACATGAGATACACTGCATCTGCCATCATCCAGAATCTCCTCCATCTCATTATCAGATCCCCTCCTTCATCTCCCCTCCTCGTAATTCTCGTACCAATTCTCGCTCCCCCGTAGCGTGCCCAGGCCCTTGTTTTCGCCCCGTAAGGTTATTCGTACTTTTACACTTCGCAATCCTTTTTTTCCCCACATGATCCAATCTTGTTGATCCACGGTCTCGATCGTTTGCTCGCTCCTCGCTCCTCGCTCTTGAATCGGAGCGTGAATCCAGTCACGCATTCGATACACGACGCTCTTCTTGCTCTGCGCATCGCGAGACAATACGAACAATCGAAACTTGATTCATCTTTCGTGACTCTGTTATTGGCGTGCACCCTCCTCCTCAGCCTTGGCATCTCTTTCAACACTCTCCGAATCCCCCCGCGCTTATCCCTACGCATCCCTACGCATCCCTTCCCTCCTTCTTTTTCGTACTCCTCGCGAACGCCCCTTCTAAAGTCCGAGTCCCGAGCCGCAAATTCCACCAGAATTCATCCTCCGCGTCAACCTGGTTTCCACCGGTGCGATTCCTCCCTCCGGATCCGAGATGTCCTGCGTCTCTCTCCCCTTTTTCTCGTTTGGCAACCAGTCATAAACAAGTGACCAAAAGCCACCGGAAACAATGACTCTAAATCACCCACACCTTAACTCTTAGGCAGCCATTTCTTGCTCTCCCAGCAGCTGACCACGCGAGACGGTCTCATTCTTCCCGTCACACGTCAGCCACAGACGTCCATCTAACCCGTTTTCAAGCCCACCGGTCGGATGAATCGACACCTCACGTCTTCCACCGAACCCTTGGCTGCATAAGCACTTTATTCCGCGTGACAGCCTCTTTGCCTGCCGCCAATCTATCCCTCGACCCATCTAGTAAACAAGAAGACGCCTTTCTCTCTGAATACCCACGCCCATCATCACGTAGTCTTTCCCTCCGTTTCGTCATCATCATCGTCATCGTCACCACCCTCGGCCTCCTTGGCCCCAGGCACCCAAACCAACAACCCGTCCTTGTCAATCTTCATCCCCTCGGTCGGGATGATGCGCAAAACCTTTTGGAAATACTTGTCCCGAACAGTGAGCCCAGGTCGCACGTAGTTGCCCCCCAGGAACGGCAGCAGCCGGTACGTCGTCGTCCGCCGCGACTGCGGCAACAGGTTCAGCGTCGTCTGCTTGGACCCCGAAAAGGCAAACTCCTCGCTGGGTTCCATGGTGAGTCCAAACGTCAGGAAGTGGCTCGACGGGTTCTCGACCGTCATGTCCAGCTGCACCAGGCTCGGCTCGTCTCCTGTGCTGTAGCGCACGCCTGCCAACACCCGCGGCTCCGTTCCGAGTACCACGTATTTCCCGACGGGCATCGTCGTCGTGTTGACGGCCCCGTCGCGGCTCTGACGCTGCCACTGTATCGCAAAAGCGAGGTCCAACGTAACAGGCTGTCGGTCGTCGAGGCTCATCTTCTGTGCCACCAAGTCGAACTGTACTTCGTGCATCGTCTTAGGCCCAACCGTCTGGCCTCCTTGCGGCACGCTGGGCCCTTGGACGACATTGCACCGCCCGCCCCCGACGCACGACAGCACCTTCAGCTCCAGGCCAACCACCTTGACATCTTCGTGTGCAAAAGATGCGTAGTGGCATAGCAAGCACCATCTCTGTGCAAAGCCCCGTGCCACACCGCCGCCTTCGCCTTCGGAATCCTCCAGTAGGCCCTCGTAGTCGAATAAACTGGGCCACGGATCTGGGTGCATGCGCGGCACCAAGTCGTAGTTTGCCTCGAACGCGTTGACGACGTTGAGCTGCATTGTCAGCATCTGCATGATTTGCGTGGCTGCGTCGGACGCGAGGTGATATGACGCTCTCAAGTGCAAGTCGAGCGTCGTCGGCGCCTGGGCTGGATCGAGATGCACCACCATCTTCAACGATGTTGCGCTCTCGATGGAGCCCAGGACGAGCCCCGATACCTTGGACTCTTCTGCCGCAGCCTCTGCTGCTCCTTCGTGATCACCTGCTTGTATCCGCAGTCCGGGAACCTCCTTGCCAAACAGATGAACATCCAACTTGACGCTTGCCGCTTCGTCTTCGGCATTGACCAGTTCGATTTGCAACGCGATGGGCTCATTGCCGTAGAAGTGACCCAACGGCTCGGCCAGCTTGATTTCCATCTTTGGCGGACGGGGTTGGATTTGAAAGATGTGTGCTTGGGGCCGGACGTGTCGAGGTTTCGATGACCCTGGAATGTACCATCCAACGACGGCATCTCCATCTCGGATATTCAACGTGTAGTCGAGGCTGAACCTCTCGTTTTCGTGGCTCAGTATGATGGCGGACGCTGTCGCCTCTCCCGGTTCTCTCAGGGGTATCCTCATCTCAAACACCCGCGTTTGCCCAGGTTTGATTGTCAAGTCCGCTTCTCCCCGGAGCAAGGCCGGCAGCTCGTCTTCTGAGGCTTCTGGCGTGTCTTCTGTCAAGTTCACTGGCGAAATAGAGACGGCCATGTTGGGGCGCTCGCCCTCTTCCGCCACGTGCTCGAGCACGATGGGCTTCAAGCTGCCGTTGAATTCTACCTTCAAAGAGTCCAAAACGAACGGAGCTGCGTCACGGAAGGTGTGTGGTGTGAGAGATAGCTGTGCACTGCAGGTGTCGCCTGCCTTGCCCTCCTTGTTTTGGAAGACGAGCGAGGCCGAAATGAAGGATGTTGTCGTCTCATTAGATAGGCTGATTGATGGCTGAGAATCGGTCGTGATTCCGTCAAGCGACTTGGTAATATCGTACGGCCACTGCGGTCGCCGATGGAACTCTGGATCACCATTAGCACCATCCCTTGCGACGCAACAAGTCAACTTACGGTTGTTCATCAACTCCCAGTCAGCAGCAACCACCAAATCAGCGCGCCCAGCCCCAGAAGCTGCTCGTCTCATCAGCCAGCACAGCTCCTCGGAAATGTCCACCCAGCCTTGAGACCGAAATGCCGCATCCTCCCAAAAGGGCCGAAGCACCTCGACTGCCTCATCCCACTGCTCCAGATGGCCCATCTCCCTGGCACACTCGAGAGATACCTCGGCCATGATGCGCGTCTGCTTGCGAGCCTGAAATTGAAAGCCGGCCTTCTTGAGACAGCTAATGATGAGCTGCGAGTGGTTTACCCCCTCTCCACTCAAGGGGTATTCCTGATGTGGCTCTGGACACATGTAGGTGTCGTAAGTGTAGGCCTTGCTCGCCACCAGCGATGCAGGCGAAGAGTCCGGCGCGTTCCTATCTTCCTCGGGCATTTCATACGCCAACGCCCGACGGGCAATAAGGTGGCGGGCCGCTATGCGATACCAGTAGCCGGTATGGTGTAGCAGCTCCCAGGGCTGAAGGCGCTCGCCCAGAACGGCCTTCTCCGGCTGCAGATACAGCGCCATGGCCGCAGGGGCAAGACCCGGAACTCCGACATTCTCGATGAGGTTGGCCATGACGGTTGCCCACCGCGCCTCCCAGGCCTGCCATCCGTAGTTGTTCGTCCCTCGCCCACGTCGGTCAACAAAGTCGCCTATCCTATCCCGATGAGACTGCCAGCGCCGAACCGCGAGAGTGTTTTGGCCCATCCACAAGTGACACCGGAGAATTCGAATCGCAATCACGTCCGACAACAACCGGGCTTCGTTCCATCGAGGGCTCCAGCTGGGAACAATGTCAAGCACGTCCTGGCCGAGCAGCACTTCGTAGGCCTGCTCGAAAGACCGCAGCGCCGCATCCGTCTCTTGGCGAAACTCGGCGAAAATGGCAGACTTGAAGTCGTATCGGAAATTCCAATCCGGCAACGAAAGTGTCTGCGACGTCCCAGATGTGGGAGGCACTGTCGGTTGAGGAGCGATACCTCGGGATCGTTTCTTCCTCGCATGGCGTCCCAAATCGCGATAGTACTCCACGGCGGACGTGTACAAAACACCTAGAATGCTGTTGATGACCTCTTTAAGTGCTTCTGGCGATTCTTGCGGCGGAATGTAAAAGACGGATTTCGGGTCCAGCGCAGTTCCTCTTCGAATATTCTCCAGCCGCTCTGAAATACCGTCACTCAAGGAAACGGGCGTGCCATCGCTGTCGCCAAGCAATACTATTGCCAACCGGGTCTTGAATCCCGATCTGACGAAGGCACTCTTGAGGTTATTGATGTCGGATTTAATGTGGTTATCTTGAAGGGTCGTGGATGTCGGGTCACTCGTCAGGGTGTAAAAGCAAAGGTAGACACTGGGGACCAGCTCCTGGTGCTTCTTGACCCATTGCGCGTCGATCAATCCATCGGGATACAAAGCCGAGACGGGGCTCAGAGGCGAGAAGGGCGAGTGTAGCGTGGGCGCGGTATCTAGAGGCTCGATGTTCTCGGGGAGTCTTGCTCGTCGCGGCGGGAGAATGAATGACTGTCTCTAAGGTCAGAATCAGGTTCACCTCAACGCGCAGCCGAGAGGCCGTTCCTACCCTTCCCAGCGTCTTGATGCGAAACCGATGTCCATCGTCCTTGGTGACCCCGCTCCACGACTTTCCCTGAGCGTCCACCTCTTTGAAGTACTGCGCCAGCACGCTGGCCTCCTTGCTCTCGAGCGGCGCCAGTTCGGACCGCAGGAGGATGCCCTGGTCCTTGAGCTCGTCGTTCAGCGGGAGCTCGTTGGTCTCGGCGTTGAGGCCGGCGGCCACGAGGAAGGGGACATTATGCTCTAGACTGCCCGCCGGGTATCCGTCCATAGTGGTCGCGTCGGGTCGTCCGAGGCATGGGCCGCTGCGTCGGTGTCGTGGGCGGTTCGGAGCTCTGGCGGAGGTCAGCAAGGGAATGGCTGTGTGAATCGATAGTGCCCCTCGTTCCATCCATCAACGCAGCCAGCCCACTTACAGTGCAAGATCCGAATAAAAAGATGGATAAACCCCAACGACGTAAAGTTCCAATCTCTCTTCGTAATGAGTCGTGAGATTAAGTATGTAAATCAGACCTTGAACCCCAATCTACCAAAGTCCTCTTCAACATGTCATGAGCTGGTCCAGCCAGATGACGGAGTCTGGGTCCCCAGTTCCCGTCGCAGTGAGCTGGGTGGGAGCTAACCCCGGAAACGGAACAACACCATCCGCCGGTGCTCCAAAAATTCGGCTCAACCTTACAACTCTCATACACTTCGAACCGACGAAGCCAACCCTCGACGAAAACACCGAATCCCTCCGATTGCCTTGCTCCTCCACCCCCCGGAACGCCCTCCACCTCCTCCGGCCGCGCTCCGAGCCCCCAATTGCCCGCCATGAGACCTACGCAAGCCCTCTCCGTCGGCCGCTACCGCCACCTCAAGCTCACCACCAAGGACGTGGGCCGCGGCTTCTACAAGGGAAACCGCACCGGATCCATGGGTCGCCACACAAAGTACGGAGGATACGTGATTGAGTGGAACAAAGTGCGGACGTACGCCGTACCGTCGAACCTGAAGGACTTCAAGGTGGGTTTTGCGACGAGAACCGGGGAAGGCCAATTGGAGAGAGGGGCATCGAGTTGCTAACGGGCTGGACGACATAGCTTACGCCATTTGTGAGTCGAGAGGTCACGCCGCAAAAGGGTGACTACCAGGGCTTGGAGAAGGGTCCTCAGGATCCTAGCTTCTACGTGGAGCAGTGGAAGCGATACAACGGCGTGGACTAGACGAATTGCGAACGAACGAACGAACGAACAACGACCGACGAGAAAGAGAATTGGAGAAGAATGTGGCTGGAGGTTAGGCACCCTCAGCGTGGCTGTATATACCCGTGTACGCTATACCAACATGTATGATAATGTACTCAGTCTCAAAATACTATGGGGCGTTGTGTGATTAAACTACTACTGCATATTATATTACTAGTATGAACCTATTGACAAAGTGAAGCTGTAATGGCTGATGTGCTGATGCACTGGATATCCTGATACTACCACAAAGACAATTCAACCCAATCCCAAGAATGACTCCAAATATCAAATACAACACCCTAGCCCTTGACAGCAGGGAGGATCTCTGCTGCCGTCACGAACGACTCCAGTCCCGGTCGGTCCAGTGTCAGAGACGTCTCCTCCGGAGCATGCTCGCTTTGCGAAGCAGAATCGTCGCCATATGTCATCGAGGGAGCCGTCAAGGGGCTCATTGGCCGCGACCCTGGAACCTGAGTTGCGACCGAGTGCAGCGTCACCATGCTCGCCGTCTCTGCCTCCTTGTTGAGGCTAAAAGGCAAGGCGATGCCGTCGAGGAACGGACGCTTTCCCGCCGCTCCAGTCTCCGGAACAAAGTCCGGGCTGAGGAGACTGGGGTGTTGCGCTTCCTTCTCACGTCGTTGCTCCAGGAGCTGAGCAACCGGAGTGTCCTGGTCGAGGACAACGCTTCCAGTCTGATTCTCGTCGACCACCATCTTTCGGTGCCCTCGACTTCGAGAACCGGGCTTCGGCGTCTCGGGTTGTTCTTGTTTCTCAATATCGGCGAAAGAGCGCGCGCCCTCGCCGTCAGCGGGTGTCGCAACTCGCTTCTCCGTCTGCTCGTTTGCCATGCCCGCCTTTTGCTCGCGTACGACAGTCATCTCGTCGTGCTTTGAGCCCCAGAGAGACCACATGGCCAGCCCCAGGCTCTTTCGTTTCTTGCCCTCGACCAAATCGGAACCGATTCGTCTCCGACCAGCCAGGGAAGAAGGAGGAGGAAACTCCCCGGGTCCGAACTCGTGGTATCCCTTCACCATGTCGGCAACAATCTTCTTGTGAATCTTGGCCTTTGTGGTTGCAAATCGAGTATCCCACTCCTTTTTCGTCTCCAGCCACTTCTTGACGCTGCCTTCCTTAATGACACCAATCGAGTCGGCTGGCATACAACACCCATCGAGTTCTGTCTCGGATATGAGAGGCAAGGTAGCTCCGTGTCGAGTCACCCTCTGTCGGATCATGTGGTTCTTGAACGCTGGCAAGGGGTCGCCCGCCTTTCCAACACATCCCGTTTCGGCGCTCTTAGTCTCCCTCAACGGCACTTCTCGGTCCTTGGGTGCCTCTTGCTTCTCCGCTTCTGAGCCAGAGCTCGATATAATCGATATCGCGTCGTCGTCGAGGATTTCAATCCCCCGCTTCTGCGCTCTAGCAAGAGCCCAAGCACCAAATTGGGCGACGGATCTGTACATGTACTTTGCGGGACGGGTGAAGCTCAGGGTCGGGGCGACATGACAAAGATCGTCCCAGATTTGGAGTTGGACGTCTGTTGGCTTGTATTGCGCGAGACGGGCCTTGGCAACCTCATCCATGGTCTCATCGGGCAAGGCGTACTTTTCAGGGTTCGCGCATTTGTGAGCAAGGTAAATCTGCTCGTCGCGGAGGATTTCTCCCCCTCCAACCATGATGAGCAGCGGCGGAAGGCCTCCAAGGGTGGGCTGCATGACTGGGCTCACCAAAGGATGAGCCAGAAGCAAATTTGTCGTATACATCTACTGTTGTTAGCTTGGGGCGAGAAAGGGTCCAAAGTAGACTCACCTGGATCTGGTCTTTGATTTTGACGAGTTTGCCGTCAATCTCAACAGATAGTAGATCCTCGGGGTTCATCGCAACACCGCCATTGATCCAATTCGACCTGGTGCTGTTTGAGTGGAAGGACTCGTCTTTCTCGACAGCAGGAGGTGCTTGTTTGTCTTTCAGTTCCTCTGTGACAGGTCCTTTGCTTGTAGCTCCTTTCTTCCGCTTCAATGCCTCCTCTCTCAACATGGCAATGTCGTCGTCGTTGGGAGGTGGCCACGCTTTGGACGGTTTATGGTGAAATCCAGCCTGGGGGATATAATCGAGCGGAGCGAGGCCGGAAACGCTCGGGAACGAATGTGTCAAGTCCACCCAAGGGCTGATGAGGATGGCGCCAGCGGGCAGTGGCAGCCCTTGACCTCTGAGAACACAGAGCAACGACACGACCATGCCACCTCCAGCAGAGTCTCCCGCGAGAACGATGGTGCTTGGGTCTTGTACGGTAAGTAGATACAGATACGCGGCGAGACAATCGTGCAAGCCGCACGGGAAGGGAAATTGGGGAGCAAGACGGTAGCGCGGCGCAAAGACTCGAGCCTTGAGCTTGCGGGCGTGTCGTTGCATCTGGTACCGGTGTTCGTCGACACTTCCAAAAAAGTACGCTCCCCCGTGGATATACATCATGACGCGTCGGCAGCTCCCGCCATCCTTCTTCCGCTCGTTCGCGTCGGAGCGCATCTCGATCCATTCGGCCTCGAGCGAGGAATTGGGCATGCGCCACTGCCACCACTTGGAGCCTCCAACCTGACGAAGACCATCCTCACCGAGCTCGGCCTGGAGGATCTCGGCGGCGCGTGTCAATTGGTCGTCCGAGATGGTGGCATCTTCGACCTTGACCCATTGGGGGTGCGGCACCCATTGCGCCGTGAAGGCCTGCAGGTCCTCGACGGTGTGTTGGGACGCGTACTCGAGGAACGAGCGAATCAAATGCAGACCCTCATCGTACGGAAGATGGGCCGTCGGCCGTTGTCTCAGAGGCTTTCTATTCAGGTACTGCAAAATGGGTCAGTTATTGGGGTTGGGGTTGGTGTTGGGCTCATATGAGGTCATCGTCAACGTACATGTGAAAACAGGGTCGACACGACGGTCGGAGTCACGGCAAAGGAGACGGACGTGGTATTGAGCGAGTTCATGACGGACAAGGTGCCCTCGAGGTATTCAAGATAGCTTCATCGAGGTGCAAGTCAGATCAGGATTGACAAGAGTAGATATGAACATGTCTTAGGCCAGAACCTAAACCAACATTCCAAGCTGACAGTCTGGCCAAGCCAACCCCCCTTTGAAGCGCGCCCCGGAATGAGCAGGTACCCGATGACCCGCCACAGGGCATCCGTTTCCAGGTTGAGGGGAGATGGCTCCGGGGAGCCATGATGTCAGTCCAAATCAAAGACCAGGCCTTGGGACCAAAGAACGTCGCATCCTAGACCATTAGACCCCTGAAATTTCAACTTTCCGGGGGATCATGAACGACGATGATCCGCATGCAGTCTGGGGGTTCACTGCCCGGGGAGATGGCTCTCTACCGGTAGCCTCTGCTAAAGTGCAGGGCGCAATTAAGGCACTGTACACTTGAATGGTCCGTGCGCCGAGACCCATTTCGCTAAGTTCCAAGGTCCCGTTCCTGTGCTATGCTTTGCCTTCAGTTGTTGGGGTGCTGTGCGGCGTGTGCCGTGTGCGCTGGGAATATCAACACCAAGAAAAAAAAATTGTGCACAAGCTTCTTTGTTCTCGAAATTGCCCCTCCAACCCCTCCAACCCTCCAAAACCCCGCCGAATTCCTCACAACCATGGCGTCCTCTGAGCCTTCACAGCTTCCCCCCGCAGGTAAGTTATCATACGATGCCCCCTTGCCGTTAAGGTTTCCCCGGAGGCATTCGCGGAAATGACCTGACGCCTCCTCGCAGCGACTCGCCAGTCCGAGTTCGAACAAGCCGTCGCCTACTCCCTCCACCTCTGGCCGGCCCTCGCCCTCTCCGTCCAAAACGGCTGGGGCGGTCCCGACTCCGAAGACAAGCGCGATTGGTTCGCCGGCGCCGTTGTCGATCTGTTCCCCGAGTTCGTCGACACCCCGCCCGCCAAGCTCGCCCAGGAGCCTGATATCGAGGACGTCGAGGCCGTCCTGCTGCAGGTCATGGTTGACGAGTTCGAGGTCAACGTCGACGACGATTCCGCCACCGAGGTCGCCAACAACATCCTCAAGGCCCGTCTGGGCTGCGCCACCGGCAACTTCGACGACGTCGCTGCCTTGCGCACCAGGTGGATGAACCGCAAGGGCACCAAGGTCGACCAGCTGTTCAAAAAGGCCGAGGATGCCGACCAAGATACAGACTGGGAGAGCGACGACTCAGACGACGAAGAGGATGGCCCAGGCGGCGCCGATGTTGAGATGGACGAGGCCCCGGCCCTGGTCTCGGAACCAAAGCAAAAACAAGAGCCTCAGGTCGACGAGGATGGCTTTACGATGGTCACCAAGAAGAAGAGGTAAAAAATCGCCAGCTACAGTCAAGACTCGGCCGGGACGTGGACAATTGAACAACGCGAATCCCTGGTATTGATACCCAAAAAGAAATGTTACGAAGTCCATGGCGTCTTGAAGCTGCCATAGTGGGTGACAAAAGACCGAACGCCGAACTATGGATGAACGACAATCCCCATCCACGAGCATATAAACTTGTCCTGCCCGACTACTCCCAGTCCTCGTCGCTATCGTCGCTATCATCGTCGCTGTCGTCGTCGTCGTCATCGTCATCGCCGTCGTCGTCGTCGTCGTCGTCGTCGTCTTCCTCCTCCTTCTTTGCGGCCTTGGGGCTGTTGGGAGTTTGTGTCGTCTTGCCTGATGCTGCGCCAACCACGTCGTAGCTGGCCTCGCTGTCGGCCTGGGACTTCTCATCGTTGGACTTGCGGGGTTCGGCCGGCTTGAGCTTATCGGTAGCAGGATGGAGGGTCGTCGACGACGCTGCAGAGGCCGTCTTGGTGGGCTCGGTCTTGGCAGGGGTGGTGGACTTGTCATCGGAGTCGGAATCGTCATCGGAGTCGTCGTCGTCCCAAGCAACGTCGTCCTCGGCCGAGGCCGCTGTAAAATGTCAGTTGGAGGAGGATTTTCGTGGACATAGGATAGCACTCACCCTGGAGAAGATCTCGTCGTCTAGCCTCGGCCGTCTCAATACCATGGCGAAGGAAGTAGTAACGCTTCCAAAAGTCGGCGTAAGAGATCTGATCAGGAACCTGCTTCTCCATAGTACTCCTCAGATCAGGATATTTTTGCAAATCAGTGTTGATGTCGGATGTCTTCTTGTCAACGTCAAAAGTCTGTGCCCATTTCTCGTACTCTGCCCCCGTGGGATCCTTGGCGAAGCTCTCGGTCGAGGTGTGTATCACATGGAGTTGCGCGTCGAACCTCGAAGCATGGATAACTCGTTTGCCTTGAGCGTCCTTACTCTCGAAGAGCACCGTGTCGCTTTGACCGTTTCCTTGTGGCGGAGCAATGCTAACGGCGTCGCGAAGATAGTCGCGAACGTTGGTGCCAAATCGGAGTAGCGCCTCGTCCGCCGCATCTTCGGCCTTTTGGATATCCTTCAGTCGCTTGGCAGCCTCGACTCGAAGTCGCGAAAGGACCGTCTCCGACTGTTCGGGTGCGTCGCCTGGACCCTTTGCCCTGGTCGGTGTGGTCTGTCCATCCTCCTCCTCCTGGGAGCTAGGACCGGCAATTGCTGTGTTCAGTGACAGATTCCGCGTGTGGCTGATGATTGTCGCGCGAAGGTCCGAAAAGCCCTTTGTCGCATCCTCGCTGACCTCTGCGAGCTCCTTCTGAGCTTGGGTGACAACTTCACCGCCCTAATGACGTTAGCGACTGCTAATGCTTGTGGGCAGGGTAAAGCCGGCACACCTGCTTGACCACGTTGCCGAAGAAGCCTCCGAGTTTGGAGCCCCATGGGCTATTTGAAAAGGCCTTGTAGGCATCTTGGAAGTCCTCGTTCAGCGAGGAGTGAGTCTGTTCTGGCTTGGAGCCATCCTTTGACTCTTCCTTTTTGGCATAGGCATCCTCCTGGATGTGGTCGTAGGCAAGATCCATGACGAATGGCTATCCGAAGATAAGGAGTGCTTCTTTCACGAAGTGAGAAGTTCCCCAAGTTTACGCCGGCCTCGGGGAGAGGTAAAGAGCTGAGGAAGAGCTATTCGGTGTTGTCTTGTCGTCGATATCCTCCAGGGAGAGACAAGACCTGGTGAGCGTCACCTCCTGACCGGCGGTCGCGGGGTTAGGTGGAGGCCGAAGCACAGACTCGTTGCCTACACGTGATCTCACGTCTTAGAGCAACGGCACGAGACCATCCTCCCAATCTTCAACACTATGAAAAGACATCGCGACGTCAAAACCTCATGAGTGCTTTCTTCTGGTCTGGATCATACATCCCCTAATTAAATGCGCCACATATCACCACCTATATTTGCGTAGGGTTTCCCGATTTTGGTTGGAAACATCTCGTTGTCCATGGCCTCTCCGTACCCACTCAGGTTCTCTCAAACTAGCACTGTAATTAACGTCAAACAGAGCTGTCCCAATTCGAAACCATTACATATATCGCCGGACAGCGAAGGATGAGAGGCTGAAGATATGACCAAGGGTCTCGGGAAGCTGCAGTAAAATGATCTCCGAGATCTTTGCGTAACCGATTGGGAGGAATTCATGCAAGCCCTTTGCTCGTCACCTCGCTGACTGGTGGACTGCATCAAACATCACCCAGTCATGTCAAGATAAATTATCTCCCACTCGTTCATGAGAGAGATGCAGCTCAACCACCGAGATGATCATCTTAAACCCTGAGACCCCTCGATTATCTTGGACCCCGAAGAGAGAATTCCAGGTCCAGTGCGTTCAAGCCCTGACTTCCTCTTTCCAAAACAGAGGCCATGACGAGTCTTGACGTCAGAATGTCCAGCCAAGAAAGAGCATCACGGCTCGAATTCACATCGAAACTTGGTGTCGATCCAGATCGAGAAAACCAAACTGACGCTCAAAGGTGACGATTGGCTGTGAAGTTGGCTGCTAAAAAGTCATGTTGTCATAGGCGGCTGAATTGAGCCAAGTCCCCTGACAAGGGTGGACCAAGGCCGTTCCTCAGCATTAGCCTCACCAACAGTCCTGGAACGCTCCCGCCTTGCACATTGAACCTCGTCCAATAGCGGCATCAAATTTCTTTCGAGGCGTGGTTCCTGGCTCGGTTGATCAGGTCCGGGGTCGTCATGGCAGTTGCTTCCAAGCTGCCTGCTTTGTGTAGCATCCTCGAGAAGCCGCAACGGGCTCCAATGACGTAGAGACTAACTAGAACGACTCTACTGAACGGCTTCTCTGACGTCACCACTCTGGATTTGATGCTCCAGATCGTAGCCCAGAGTCTCACGAGTTAGTGAATCGTGGAAATGGCGCGCTATTATTCGAGTCTCACTAACAAGTGGTACATTGTGCCGCCGATTCAACTCAGTTGACCGTCGATGGCGATGGAGTCCACGAGGAAGGCACGACGAAGCATCTACGCACCAAGATGTCTATATAAACCTCCAGGCATTCCCCCTTGAACGTCATCTCCTCATCATCACAAACACTCTTCACCATCACAACCAATCACCACAACACTCTTCACACCCTCAATCACAAACCACCAAACCACCAAACCAACCTTCACAATGGAGTCCGCCAAGCAAGCTTTCAACTACGTCGCCGAGACCGTCCAGGGTGCCACCTCCAACGTCAGCAAGGAGGCCAACAAGGAGGTCGCTAAGGACTCGAACGCTCCCCTCAGCACTCGGTAAGTCGCTGACCACTTCACTCTATCGAGTAGTTGCTAACTCACTACCCAGTGCCGATGCCGCCAAGGATGCTCTAGGTGACAAGTTCGAGCAGCACGGCCACGAGGCCAAGGCCGACGCCCACAAGGAGCTGGCCAAGAACTAAGCAACATCATGACATAGAATGATATTGGGATGGCGTTGATATGGAGCGGCATCAACAGGAAGGGATTCAGCATGTACTAGTAATCCAATACAAATGAGTTAAATCGCAGTTTTGCCTGTCCATCTATTTTGTGTTGTGAGAGCCAATCATTGGCCAGGTGAAGGTAGTTCTGATGTCTAGCTAAAGACATTATTGGGCCGTCCTCGACCTGGTATGTCAGTGCCAGTCAGCATTTAGACAGGAGGTCTAGGCGTAAGGTCAATAGCGCTGACTATGAACAGAATGGACCGACTTCGGAACATGTTCTCGAAACTGACCAAATTAGTTGCACCGTCTCACCAATCCAAGAACGTGGAAAGTGAAGTACGCATCCGAGAAACTTGTCGATCATCTCTGGGTTCCAGCAGGATGCCGGCTCTACGGCAGGACTAATACAATAATCCTCCTTCTTCGACGTTTACAGTTCGGTTGATAAACGAATGCAGCGACGCGGTCGCCGACATGTGCAGGTATGAAGCATGCAGGGATACTCAACGACCCTTTGACATAGATTCTCTCGATCGTATTTCCCGGTATTATTCGCAAATTTCTGACGACCATTAGAGCATCTATAAAACACGTTCTTTTGTTGAAGTATCGGAGCGCAGGAAATATCCCATGTGCATATCCCCTCTGGGCTCGACGCTACGGTTCGTCGCAAGCAAGGTCTTCACGGTACCTCGGCGCTTTGGCGAAGTTACCTAATCCGGAAACAGACCGGACCGGGATTGATTAGTGAACGGCTGTTGAACCAATCCAACGGTCCAAGGTAACTGGGACGGAAGCAAGAGGGAAGCGATGCTTATTGGCTGTCCTGCGAAGCATGTCCCAGGTACAACTAAAGTCCGAAGTGTTTGTCTAAATCCGGCGAGAGGGGGTTGGCATTTCGGCGATAAGGCGCCATGGCATTGGTGTGGTCTCATGGGGGCGGCTGGCTGGGCGGGCGAGGGGCCGAAGGAGAGATTCTCGGAGGGGAAGAGCACGGGCTCGTCAGCATTCGTCAATGCAGTGGACAGTGGCCGGTCGGGCGAAGTGGCACATCTGGATGAGTAGGTCTGGGACACTATGGACAGTCGATGGAAGGTTTGGTGATACGAGACGAATCGTGCTGCAAGTGGCGTCCGGTGTGAGTCAGGAGCGTGAACCAGGGCAAGGCGAAAATGAACATGCAGATGCGGTTCGTTGTCTTAAAAAGGCGAGACAATAGAGAGGGGAGACGCTCGGGAATCCAGATCAGGGATTCAAAGGGCGCGGGCGTGTCAATTAATAGCGGCTCAAGCAAAAGGACCGGGAGGGCCGAGGGAAGTTGGGGGCTCTTCGGGGGACACAGTGCGGCCTCCGTCGATGAGGTCACAACCTGATCTTGGATCCCTGGACTGGTTGCGTGGCTATTTGTGTTACGCATTAAGTGACAGGCAAGACATATCCGTGTTTCGTTACAGAACTTGCATTGAGCTGGTACGTGAGGGTAAGCCGTGTTAAACAAGTCGTGACCGACGAGCTGTTGAATCGACAACGGCCAAAGTATGGACGGATTGATACCGAGCACCGTGTGCATCTTTGCGAGATGGCCGCGAGTGCCGCCGAGGTTCGCACAGTGCTTCGCACCTACCCCAAGTCTCTGTTCACGGCGGTACCTGATGGCATCTCGAGCTGTGAGTGGCGGGATGGGATTGAAATGTGGGAAGGAGCGAAGGAGGGGGCGGGGAAAGAGAAAGAGCTCACCCTTGATTCCAAACACACGGCGCAATGGGGCAGGGGCCTTTTTGGGCGGTTGCAGCTGACAAATTGACAATGACGGTGCCTCAACCTCATCATCTTTCCGCCTCCGCCTCCGCCTCCGCCTGCAGACCGAACACACAGCAGAGCGCCCCCTTCACCCTTCCATCCCTTCCTCCCCCCTGCGCCGAAGAATCAGCTAGAAGCCATTTTTCTGACTCAGGCAGCAAATTTCTTCCTTCTTCTTTCAAGCCCCCACTCATCCATTCCCCCAACGCCCTCATCTGCCCTGTTCGCAGCCAGTCATCGTCGTCCGGCACGCCATCCGCCCTCTCTCCTCTGCTTCTTTTGCAGCTACCGGCCTTCCATCCTGGTACAGTGGGAAATTCACTGTACATAGATTCACGGCTTCTATCCCCCTGTTGCTTTGCCCGCAGCTGCACCACTGAGGTCACCTGGAGGGGGCTCTTTCACTCAATCCCGCCTGATCCACGCTGCCGCTCGCCACTCGATTTCATCATCATCCAACCTCAGCTGTTGCATCCTCAACTTCGCCAATCTCACTTCTCCTTCCCAGGAGCCTCTCTCACAACTATACTTTGTTTGTGCAGGTTTAACACCCTGCACCCACGCCGCAGGCACCGCTTCTTCCCGCGCCGCCGCCTCCGCGCCTCGTCCAAGTCTCGCTCCGAACCTCCGAACCCTCCCAGGTCATCTGTGATATCACCACCCGGACCTGCGCCTTTCGCCTTCGGTCCTCAACGTCCTCTTCTGTCCGTCACGGTCCCCGAATCTCCTCCCTTGTCCCTTTCATCTTGGACCCCAGGAATTATTCGCGATGACTTCAACTGGAACTGGCGGCAACTTGCCACCCAACTTCCTCTTGACCCCGCAACAGCAGAACCTGCTCTTCGCCGCCCTCAACTCCAACAAGCAGCCCTCCGCCTCTGCCGCTCCCAGTTCTCTCTCCCTCTCACACAGTTCCTTTCAGACTTCCCCGGTCCAGTCGAAGACGTCCCAGCACCAAAACGTTCAAGAGAGTCCTTTCCTCGACAACTATGACTACGATTTTGGCGACTCGAGCTTTGATTTCTCCTTCGCTACCAACCCCGACGAGAGCGGTACCATGATCGGCGACCTCCCCGACTCTGGCGCCAAGTCCAACTCGTCAGAGAACGAGACCAGCGATAAGCGTAGCCATCCCGATGATGAGGACGATGCCGATACTCCTGGAAACGACGCCAAGCGACGCGAGAGCACCGGGAAGGTCCCCAAGAAGCCCGGCCGGAAGCCTCTGACGTCAGAGCCCAGTTCGGTATGTCCATCTTCCTCTCTTACGTCTCCTTGTCTTCCGGTACATCGAGGCTAACAATTTACAGAAGCGCAAGGCCCAGAACCGAGCTGCCCAACGCGCCTTCAGGGAGCGTAAGGAGAAACACCTAAAGGATCTCGAGACCAAAGTCGAGGAACTTGAGAAGGCCTCCGTGGCTGCCAACCACGAGAACGGTCGTCTGCGTGCCCAGGTTGAGCGCATGACGACCGAGCTGCACCAGTACAAGCAACGAATTAGTGTGATGACAAATACCAACAAAGCTCTTCCTCGCGAAAAGGTCCCCTTCGGCAGCGCCGCTATCAACAACCTCAGCGACGTCAATTTCCAGTTCGAGTTTCCCAAGTTCGGCATGCTCCCAGGGCCACCAAACAAGCTACAAAAGCCGGGTTCGCTACCGACCAGCCCCCATAACCAAGTCTCGGCGACGACTCCTTCGAGTGCTTTGAGCAACACCAATTCCCCGCAAGGCCAGTTCAAGGATGATCTGGCCAAATTCTCTGGCGTCTTCAGTCCTTCCATGGCAAGCTCGGCTACCAACGCATCACGCGCGAGCATGGACTCTGGTAACTTCAGCGTCAATGGTGCCACCAGTTCGCCATCGGCCTCTTCACACTCAAATGGCGGCCCTAGCTCTTCCTGCGGTACCTCTCCCGAACCCTTCACCCAATCTCCCATGGGTTTCAAGCCTGTCGAGACGCTCACAACTATCGGCGAGGAGCACTCGTCCCTCACAAGTGGCGACAACGGATCCCACTTCTCCAACATCCACATGGATAACACCAACTTCGATTGGCTTGCAAAGCAGAATGGTGGTCAATTTGACCCCCAGCTGTTCGGCGACTATCGTGAATCCCAGGACAACGTTTTCAGCAACAAGTTCGATGACTTCTTCAACGACGCTTTTGAGAACGATTTCATTACCCCCTTCAACATGGCCCCTAGCCCCAACGTGGCCAACTTGGGCACCGCACCACCGAGAAAGAATCTGGTGGAGGAAATTGATGCTCAGCAGAACTCTCTAGATGATGAGCCTCCGAAGAAGGAACAGAGCATGAACTGCAATGAGCTTTGGTATGCCCCAGGCCTCGATGGTTTCATTGACGCACCTTCTAACGATGTGTGCAGGGAAAAACTCCAGGCTTGCCCCAACGCACAAAGCGGCGACTTCGACCTCGATGGTCTCTGTCAGGAACTTACGAAGAAGGCGAAGTGCTCTGGTACTGGTCCCGTCGTGGGGGAGACAGACTTCGACAACATTCTTTCCAAGTTCGTTGGTAACGGCATGTCCAAGAGCTGTGTGGCTGCGAAACTTGGGTACGAGATCGAAGCGGACAAGAAGCCCGAAGGCCTACCATCGGCGTAATGCGACCACCCATTACATCGACACACTCGACGAATGGCTGTACAGTAAAATCAAATCCCCGAACCAGGAGCGAGCGGGATACCACGGCGTTTACATCAGAAAGGATGGGCTTGGAAAACATATTTTGATACGTTTGCGGCGGCAGTTTTATATCACGGGCAAACGGACGGATCGGATCTTCATATCCACAGGGAAGGGAGCTTTGGCTACATATGCTAAGGCATCCATGGTCACTCCAAATCGACCAATTTGGTCGAATACATGGAAAAGGGGTATTCTCTCCCTCTCCATTCTATCGCACTCTCCTGTTCTCCTACTTTCTTTTGACTTCTTCGGCCAGTTGCGGCTTGCTTTGTTTCTTGTGGGATGCTCTGTATTTTGTGTGCTGGTCTCGAAATTGGAGGGCGAAGATGACAAGTTGATTGGGAGCGGGTGTCGCGCTGGGGTTGAAAGGATGAGAGGAACCAACCCGAAGCGATAAGCATCTTGTCAGCGGTAACTTACGAATGAAATGAACGTCGTTTGAACATCAGCGAGGATGTTGTGTACAAGCAGAGAGTTACGGAATAAATCTCCCATGTGAAATATTTTGCAACTGCCGGAGTGAAGTACTTTAGTGACTTGGGCAGTGGAAACGAGTTAGTCTTAAGCCAAAGCTAGAGACATTGGTTGGAGGGACCTTGAATGTCGAGAAAGGAACGAGATGAGGAGAGCCATTGAAGGACGCACGCAATCAGATAGTATTGTATCCTTGTTCCTCTTTGAGTAGTATGTAGAATGAATCTCCAACCAATAAAGAAGTCCAATATCAGTACTGAGGTAAATAGCCCAGCCAGTCAGACACAGCAGACCAGTCTGTCCTATAGAAAGGAACGAACCGGCGTTGGACAATACTACTACTACTACAGCAGACCAGTGAGACACAGCAGATGCTGGCTACTAACTAACATATTATCCAATCATTCCGAGCACAAACTTGGTCAGTAATAGCTTCTCTAAAGTGTAGGTGGTTACACGGCTATCAATAAGCAATGCAATCAACAGCAGCAGAATTATCATGGCGAAAAGACACCCAAAATAAAGGCTTGAATGGGGTATTATTCTTAATTGGTGTTCTTGAGATCAAAATGGAACAAGTAAATCAGCAGACCGACATTGCCTCCCTCGTCTTCTTTCCGCCCATACACGTCCGGGGAGAGAAAATAGCTAAAAAATGAAAAAGAGGAAACAAAACCAAAAAGTAACAGCCAGCTATGTAAGGTAATGCAGACATCCAACCAGGAAATCAAGTAGAGCGACTAGGGTCACGGGCGAAGAGTTCCCGTCCGTGTCAGAACGCCTCCCGTGGCTACAGTACATCGTAGGTTGTATGTAAGTGTATGTGTATAGATGACTGGGATGGATAACAGCGGTATATTTGCCGCCATCGTATGGTGCCTCGCGACCCCCATAACTATTCGTCGACAAATCCGATCATGATGAAAAAGTAGTGTCGTCGAGCTTTCGTGCCAAGGTGTGGTGAGGCTGTCGGCATCGGCCGAGCGACTTGTCGATGAATGCGAAGCGGCCTTGGTTTCTCGTTCATCCCTCTCTCAGTTCTCTCTCCGAGTTCTCGTCTTCCCCTCGAATGCGTCGATCCATCCGTGCATCCTGGACATTGCGACAATAATAACTGTTAGTGGACTGGAAACCCTCTCTCAAAGTATCCCACGGGGGTGAGCAGTGACTCGTCAACAGACAACGGCACATTTGCGACAGCAGAATCTGTCTTCGTCCTCTTTGGGCGTCATGTACTTCGTGCGGCCAGGTATCAGTGCCTAACCGATAACAACTCTCGCGCCCTCCTTGCCAAGCACGCCTCTCTCCTTGGGTTTCGGGCTGTTGTTTCGACCCTTCTTGGACTTCAAGAACCCAAACATTCCACCGGAGCCTTCGTTCTTGCCATCGGCAGTGTTGTTGGCGTCCGTAGGCAGAGTTGCGTCCTGTCGAGCCAGCTCAGACCAGCTACCGCCCCCGTCAAGCGTGACCTGAACACCTCCCGTGGGGCTCGTGACTCGTTGTCCGGCGATGATGGGATGGTGACGGGCTCGGAAGTCGTTTTGATACTGGGGCACCGGTGGCGCGGGTCGGACGGGACGGCCTGTCCTGCTTTCGTTGCTGGTGCTTGGGTTGAGAGGGGATGACTGGTATGATCCGTTGGTCGCCGACATCTGCGTTGCCTCGTCCGTGGTGATGGCCTGGGGGCCACCGTCGTGGTCCGTCGGCGCATCGTCACTGTTGTTGGTGCGAAGCTCCTTCGTCCCTTCCGTTATCCTATAGACAATGAGCATTCATGAGCTGGGGTCCGTGGGTTGGCGACTCACCTCTTCAGGGCTTGTATGGTGTAATCGAACGGCCGGAACTCGTTCTCGATCATGCGATACAGCTCGTCTTCGCGGATCTCCTTGTCCGTGGCGTCCTCTTTTAGGCGTTCTCTGGGCTTCTGGCGCCTAGCCCGAGCTTCCAGAGGTGCTTCTTCCAAGAGCAATTCTTCCAGGTCGTATGTGGCATCGAAGTTGGTCTTTTCAGAGGACGGCACAAAGATAGGCTCTATTTGCTTCAGTTCCAGCTGATCAAAGTCGAAGACCTTGAAGAACTCGTTTTGAGTGAAGCTCTCCCAGGTTGAGCCCATGCGGGTCTCCCTGTTGGGATCGAGAGCCGAGCCGATGGCGTAGAGACAGGACAGTGAGACGGGGGGTTGCGTGACGGGATATTTGGGGTTGGCGGCTTGAATTTGCGAGCTGAGGGAACCTTCGGAACCCCCTTCGAATGGTCGCTATGTCGTGTAAGCCAAAAAGTCAGGCACGCAAGGAGGAGCGGAAGTGGCGCCACGAGCTAGGGACTAGTTGTCTCAAACTTACCTTGTTGTAGATGCACTCGTAGAATAGCACACCAAGTGACCACCAGTCTGCGCGAACATCGTAGCCCTTTCCAGCGTATACCTCGGGTGCCAAGTAGGCAAGAGTACCGGATTTGCTAGTTAGGGTTCGGCTGGCTACGACATCTGAGGCAACGTTCTACGCAACGGTTAGTACGCTAATACGACTATGCAAGAAGCGAGCACGTACAAAATCTGTCAAGTGAACATGACCATCGGCATCCAGGAGAACGTTGTCGGGCTTGATGTCTCGGTGGATGATGTTCTGCTGGTGAATATACCTCAGAGCACAGCCCAACTCTGCAATCCAGAATCGGACGGCCTCCTCGGTGAAGGTCTTTCGGGAGATGTGGAATCGCAAATCGCCGCCACTCATCAAATCAACCACGAGGTACCTGTTACCGCGTGTCAGCGTCCGGCTCGGCGGGGGGTTTAGGGAGGGGGTCCCGTAGCGTACATGTATTCGATGTCTTGGAAGCTGTATCTCAAGTTGCAGATGAAGGGGTGGTTTACATATTCGAGCATTCGGCGCTCCCGAATGATGTTGCGGACGCTCTCGGATCGTACGACTGCGATTGTGGGAGAGTTGTTAGTCGCAAGAGGTTCTGCACGACGTGGGTGCGGGAGGGACGGAAGGGCTGCGAAGGGTACAATGGAGTGACGGTGAAGGCACGGCGTAGTACCACTTCGGACGACATACCTTCATCTTTGCGAATATACTTGAGGGCAAAGGCGAGATTGGTGTCTTTGCGCTCGACGATGCGAACCTTTCCAAAGGCGCCTCGGCCAACGACTCGCAGGAGGCGGAAGTGATTTAGGTTTACTGCGGCAGCGGGGAAGCCATCGTCAGTGTTTGTTGGACAAGTCGGTTGATTAATATTTCTGGTCCCCTTCCATTATTCGCAGCATCGTCCATTCGTCTCGTCCCAGATCGGTGGCACTCGCTCGCTCGTCGTCGTCGTCGTCGTCCTCGTCGATTGGCGGGGGGCGGGAAGGACGCCGCACCATGCAGGATACACGTGGGAGACAGGATGGTGGGCGTGGGACTGGGCGAAGCGGTGCGATGCGAGGCGTTGGAACTGGACTTGGACTGAACTGCGGAGGGGGGAGAGGACTCTCTCGGCATGGGAAAGCGGTTCACGTACCTTCGCCATTGAGGTCGACGGGCTTTCCTTGGCCGTTGCCCATCTTGTCGAGATGTCGATGTGGGAGGACAAGGGAGAATTATCGTGACTGGCAGCAAAGCACCATGCTGGAGATTCGAGGGCGAGCAGGAAGTGGAGTCGAGTCGAAGCGGTGGTGATTATGCGCCGGGAGCACTGTACGGAGTGCACGGTGCAGGTTGAAGGATGGCGGCAGGTGCGGTCCGGTTCAGCAGAGGGGGAGACGTAAAGGGACCAGAGGAGGAGGAGGAGGAAGTGGCGAGCTGCGAGCTGCAAAGACCGAGACGACAAGGCAACGGAATCAGAGGAAAAGAGAAGAAGAGGAAGACTCAGCGAGCAAGGCGGGGGGGCGGAATCGCGACTCAGGACACACCACCCGAAGCGCACACACACACACCGGAGCGAAGCAAGGGGACAGTGCTCCGTCGGTCTGTCAGAGGAATGGAATAGAGGCCCAAAGAGGACAGATAGGATGGCTGGGCGGCAGTTGGGGACTGCGAGTCTGTGAGGAAGAAGAAGCCTGGGCAAAGGGCCTGGGCCTGGACCCTTGGGTGGGTGGGTTTTGGGAGGAGGCGGGCGGCGGAACCGCGGGCAAGATCGGCTCGATAGTGCAATTGGGGCGATCGGTCGCTTCGGTTTTTACACTGAGAGAGTGTGTGTCTCTTTTCAGGTCTTGTTTGGCCGGCGGGCGTCTGTCTCGTGGAGTGTGCTTGTTGGCGGGCAAGAAGAGAAAATGAATGGCCAGCAATTAAAAACGTTCTGTAGTTGGGTGGGTTTGACGTTGGTGGCTTTTTTTTTTTTT
>JAMQMW010000487.1:0-24563 GCA_024115155.1 Thelonectria blattea
CATATAGTCCATCAAAAATACTTACCATAGGTAGACTGCCTCATAATGGACTGCCATCTCCCAGGCAGGACGCTGGTGCCTGAAGAAGCATGCAAGTCCCCACCACTAGTCATGGTTCAACGATAGGATAAAAAACCAAAGTGAGCCTGAACCTCATCCCCAAGAATTTTGAAGCATCCAGGACTTGCATTTAGTCATGGGCTCAACGACGATTCTCCGCGGATTCAAAGTGTCCGTCTCTACGCTCGACGAGTTCCTCCGGAGCAACGGCGTCGACGAAACATTCGGCACTCCGCCATTCTACTACCACCATCCCGACAAGGATGAAATATCCAAGCTCTTGCACCGAAAGATTGAAGAAGCGGGCGGCACGGCAGACAAAAAACATTTTCGCGTCATGATTCCTTCGCATGAAGGGCACAATTTGTCGACTATCGCTTACGTCACTTATGCTTGGGTGACCATCTACGTCCAGCGGGAAATAGACTTGGCCGGAGACTTGCCGGAAGAAGTTCCCAAAGGATTTGAGGAACTCAGGGCCGAGGTGTTGTCTCACAAGACTTCGGGGCAGGTCGCGCGTGATGCGATTGATGATGATGGGAAAATGGGGCTCTACGCTGTGTATACGTACGAGATTAGAGGACTTTACACTCCTCAAGAGTTCTATGATCGACAAAAGGTGAATGTCATTCATGTCTTCTCACGAGTGTTGCTTCAACTGACGTAATTGGAAAGGACCCTCAGATGTGTGATCAATGCGACGCCGTGTTTAGACAAAGCGATACGGAAAGGCATGACGCATGGACGAGGAGGCAGCTGCATCGGATGGATATTCATGGATGCGAAGAAGGGACGAACCCGCTGCCAAATGCGTGACAATAAGGAAGACTATTTTATTGGAAGTTGGAGGGATACGTTGGCCAAGGGACCGGGTAACACGAACTACGCGAAACATCAAATGGAAACATATACACGGACAAAAGATATGCTGCGAATCGGGTCACACCGCTAATTAATGGCGACAGTCTTGTGCAATGTATCGCCGGATAGCAAGGGTCAACCCTTTTCAGAGTGAGGGGTCGTCAACAAACGTTCCTCTGGGGATCCAATTATCTTGACTCGTCCGTGATATGCTTCCAGGTATGCTTATTACTAAACCCTCAGATTAGGCAAGCGGACTAGGTCGATGACGGCCGATCAACTGCTAGCATTTCCTGATACGAATCAGGTCACGCGGGGAGGGGCCCTCTTGGAACCTTTGTTCCCGCCGAGGCAGAGACATCAAGGAAATAGATGACCAAAGGATCGGACCGGGTGGAAGTCTTATCGTGGTATTCGCAGGGCCCCAGCTCGCCAAGACATCCGCTTCTGGGGGACCTGCCGTTATCAACCTAGGGATCCCCGGGGTTGCATCGAGCCTTTGTTAAAAAGTTCCCTTTGCCCACTGAAGTCTTGGCCGGCCACGTTTACTGCAACGGGAAGTTCATCACTTTCAATCGCTGCGCGGTTACGAGCAGTCGCTGCGAGTCCGTCTCTCAGCTGCCGCTTTGGGAGCAGGAGAGTATTCGCCATTGGGATGCGCGCGTTGCGATTGGCGGATTGAATTATGCAGAGAATGGAAGACTGCAGTTGTTGTGATATGGTGATACTTGGACATGTCTTGGCCTCCTCGGTCGTGTATATATGAGTCGTGATACCACCCTCTTGCATGCCGGTTACATCTACCCTCATCTCTGGTCGCTCAGGAACCAGCCAACTCCTGATCCAAGATGTACTCCCCAACTCGTTTACTCCCCCTGCTGGCCCTGGCCCTGCCAATCCTAGCCGGCAGCCACAAGCCCAAGCAATACGTCTCGTCGACGGCGCTCCAGAAGCTCGTCAAGCTCGACGACCTCCTCGCGGGGGCCCAGAAGCTGCAGAGCTTTGCCGACGCCCACGACGGCAACCGCGTGTTTGGCAGCGCAGGCCACAACGCTACCGTCGACTATCTGTACAAGACGCTCAAGGCGACGGGCTACTACAACGTGGTCAAGCAGCCCTTTACTGAGATTTACTCGTCGGGTACCTCGACGCTCTCTGTGGATGGCGAGTCGGTCGATTCGTCCATCATGACGTACACGCCCAGCGGCTCGGCCACCGGAACTCTTGTCGCGGTGTCGAACTTGGGTTGTGAGGCGAGCGATTACCCTGCCGGGGCTGATGGTCATGTCGTTTTGATTTCGCGCGGAACCTGCACGTTTGCGACAAAGGCGATTAATGCCAAGGCGGCTGGCGCAGTCGGCGCCATCGTGTACAACAACGTTGAGGGATCCCTGAGTGGCACATTGGGCGCTGCGTTTGGCGACTACGCGCCTATTGTGGGAATCAGCTTGGCTGACGGTGAAGCGATTCTCGCTGCGCTTGAGGGGGGTGATGTTACTGTTGATTTTAACGTCGAAGCTGTGACTGAGGAGCGCGTCACCTTTAATGTCATTGCAGAGACGAAGGGAGGAGACCACAAGAACGTGCTCGTTCTGGGCGGACACACGGATTCGGTGGCGGCCGGCCCTGGTATCAAGTGAGTCGGTGTGAAAGGGACGAAAATCGGTTTCGTAGACGGCTAACGAGAGTATAGCGACGACGGCTCTGGAGTCATTGGCGTCCTCAACGTCGCCGAGGCTCTCACCAAATTCAAGATCAAGAACGCCGTTCGCTTCGCCTTCTGGAGCGCCGAAGAGTTTGGGCTGCTGGGCTCGTACTACTACATGAACTCCATCAACAGCTCCGAGACGGAACTGGCCAAGATCCGTGCCTACCTCAACTTTGACATGGTAAGTCTTCTCACAATGCGAGGTTTCTACCTACTAACACCCCTCAGATCGCCAGCCCCAACTACATCTACGGCATCTACGACGGCGACGGCGACGCCTTCAACCTCACCGGCCCCGACGGCTCCGACGTGCTCGAAAAGGATTTTGAGGACTTCTTCGACAAGAAGAAGACTGGCCACGTGCCCTCCGAATTCAGCGGCCGCTCCGACTACGCCGCGTTCATCGAAAACGGCATCCCCTCGGGCGGCCTCTTCACCGGTGCCGAAGAAATCAAAACCGAAGAAGAAGCCACTCTCTTCGGCGGCGAGGCGGGCGTGGCCTACGACGTAAACTACCACCAGGCCGGCGACACCATCGACAACCTGGCGCGGGACGCGTTCCTGCTCAACACAAAGGCCATTGCCAACTCGGTGGCAAAGTACGCCCTGAGCTTCAAGTCGCTGCCAAAGGTGGACAAGGCGAAGAGGAGGTGGGCGGGGGATCGGGCGCAGATTTTCAAGAGGTCGGGGCATGTGCATGTTCACGATGGGCCTTGCGGGAGCGGTCCTAGTATATGAGTGCTGGGGGAAGGGGGATGTGATTGATGAGAGGGAGGCATTGATATGGAGAGTAGGGGGGAAGTATAACTCTCATTTAGTAGGCCATGTGCTGTAACATGGAGAAGGCATTGCGAATATTTCCATGAGCTCAAGACGTGTGTGGAGACTATGGCGCACATAATGTCAACGAGGTGGGTAAGTAAACCCAGATGGCTTGACTGTGGAATTCCTAAAGTAGTAAACTGAAGTTCCCTTCGATGTGGGCTGTGGAATAGTTATGAGTTGTGTGCATGCCAATCGTACCTGCCTACTACCTACCTCCCTAATGCACTCCGTGAGGTATACTTACTAATATAGTTATTAGTACGTACCCACCTATGTCAATACGTTAGTATGGACATAGGAGCATATGTAGGTTTCCCATACTTAGGGATCTTACCCCGAGTGGGTTATATGTTCCGGCATCCTCTTAGTATGCACGCCAGAGGCTCAGCAGAGGACGTTTTCCCAATGAAGTAACAGCACGTAGTTAAGTACCTAGGTAGGTATGGGCGGCAAATGGGCTCCAATTGTTTACCCACTCGGCCATCCGGGCTCATATAACTGTTGCAAAAGACAAATGTTTTTCACACTTAGGGAAGACCCCCCTACACTCAGGGCGAAGTGCCGCAGTTGGGTTTGTACGGAATCACTGCAATTTTAGAGTTTTACCTCCAGTGTGGGGTATAGAGGAGTTATACATTATCTACTACCTACATCTAATCGTATTCGTATAGATTTACCTTCTACATATAGGCTCAATATGAGAGAATTTCCTCATTGAGTATGCCACGCGAGGAGCTTCACTGCAATTTTAGCCTCAACGGAGGAGTTCCCAGTGTGCGCTGAATGGACCTTCCCAGGCGCGAAGCTGCATACGCTCGTCAGTCCATCGACTTCACTGCAATTTTAGTCTCGAGAGAGGAGTTTTACCCCTGCCCTCATCATCCGTAATTAACCCAGTGGGCCAGTTGTATCCATATGTACGTCGTGACTGAGGTGTGCCAGTATTATTTCACAGGGGTCCAGTTCACTGCAATTTTAGAACGGACGCAGCACATATTCCTTAGGTACTATATGCATATCGGGAAAGTATCCTAGTGTAGGCACACAAGACGGACAGTAAACTCGTAGATTTAGCTCCCCTGAATGTATACCTATGGAGAAAATTAAAGGCTGTAAACTGTCGATGATAATAATACCAGCTAGTGGATTTAGCTATTCGATTAAGGAGGAGCAACTGGACTTCTAATTAGGGACTGGCGAGAGATTTTTGTATTATCTCGTGTTTAACTATAATCCATCCTACATCCTGCCTTTCCTCGCAAGGCTTACTTAAAAGTTAAAGAACGATCGATGTTGTCAGCTTTCCACGGGGCTGTGTCTCACTATCCACTGCAAAGTAGGAAGGCCTGAGAAGGGAATGTGAGAGAGGTTTTGGGCTTGGAGCCTTAGAGGGGGCTAAGACAAGGCGACAGGGAGCTGGCGCATGGTGAGAAAGGGAGAGACCATTGGAATGAAGAGCGATTCGGAAATGAAACGAAACATCAGGGAGAAGCAAGGTTTTCAACGTCCAGATGACTTGGGCTGTTCTATAATATAACTGCTTCAACGGCATTCCCAGCAAACGCCGCCCATCCGCGTTCCAGTCTCAGGTCGAGGCGACGACAACTCGACGGCCCGGACTCGGAACCCTGCCACGTCAACAAATGCCGCCGCTTTGGACCATGGAGACACCGATAGGCCGATGGAGACAGTCGGACAAGACGCGCGGAGCACCCGCAACTCGAGCCCACATGACGAGGTCTCAGTTCGATTCAGTGAGACCACGTCGTGCGATGTGCTTCGACTCGTGGGAGTTGTGGCCGGATGGCATTGCCGAGCGTGCGACGGTTCAGAGGAATGCAGAGAGTCCTCGCCACGTGAAAGGGAAACGGGCGTCGCCTATTGCAGTTTGCTGCTCGTTGCACTCCGAGAACTCAAATGGGCGACTGGAATGGAGACTATATCGTTTCCTCGCCAAGGAAGCCATACACGTGAACTATCGAATCATAAACGCGGCGGCGTTGCGACAAGGGTTTGGAGGCGTCGGACATGGCGGAGACGGCGTCGACGGTCCTCATCTTGGCGGGATATCTTCCTAGATCGAATCGATCTCCAACCAGCCCGGACGGCCCTTTAACCTTTCCGCCAGCCACGCCCGTCTTCCGATGTGGTTTGGGTCGGGCATGACTCGTGGGAGCATTGGAATGCGTGGGAGACATCCCGACGGCCTAGGTCCTGCGTGGCTTCAAGATTGGGGACGGCCAGTAGCTTCGATCTGGACGCGTCTTGTCTCGGAACTTCCACATCGGGACCCGGGGGATCGGGTATTGAGGGTGAGTGAGTCTGTGAGGTCGGGGAGAGAGAGAGAGAGAGAGAGAGCAGCTGGAATCTCGCCCGTTGGCAAGTCTGAGTATATTTAGGGAGATCACATCCCAGTTGACGAAAGTATGTCTTCTCCATCACACGATAGAGTTGTGGCTTCGCACGTGGCTCGACCAGGAAGATTCTCAACTCCAACCGTCGCATTCCTCTCGGATCCTCCTTCTCACAATGGTCAACTGCCGCCGGTCGTCTCTCGGCCTCTTGGCCGTGGCCGCCTCGACGGAAGCCTACTGGCGCATGTCGTGCAGCATCATCCAGACGGGCCGGGTCGACCCCATCGTGAACCCGGGCAAGGTGGCCGGCCACGTGCACAAGGTGTCCGGGGCGAGCAACTTTGCCGTGACAAACACCTTTTCGGACCTGCAGTCTTCGCGGTGCACGTCGTGCGAGATCCAGGACGACAAGTCGGCTTACTGGACGCCGCAGCTGTACTACCAGCACGCGAACGGGAGCTTCGAGACGGTGCCCAACGGGGGGACGGTCGTCTACTACCTCGGTCGCGGGGAGAACCGGTCCAACATTGAGCCGTTTCCCCCGGGCTTCAAGATGCTCTCCGGGGATGCGGCGGCTCGGTCCAACGACACCACGACCAAGACGTACGGGACTTCTCAGTATGGCAACCGGCTCGTCTCGGACCGCGTCAGCTTTGCTTGCCTCGACAGCTCCGGCCCCACGCCCGAAGACAACTACATGCGACGAACCAGCTGCGACAATGGCATGCGAGCCCAGATTCAGTTCCAGTCGTGCTGGAACGGTGGCGACTACCAGACGGACCAGAGCCACGTGGCCTACATGTCCCAGGTCGACAACGGCGTGTGTCCGCCAACGCATCCTCGACAGCTGCCGCATCTCTTCTTCGAGGTCATCTACGGCGTCAACGACATTGACAAGACAAAAGGAGGCAAGTTTGTCTTTTCTAATGGAGATACCACGGGCTTTGGCTTCCACGGCGACTTCATGAACGGCTGGGACACGACGGTGCTCGCGGCGGCCATCAAGCAGTGCATCAACAACGACACCACTGCCGGATCCATCTCGGCCTGCGCGCCGCTGGCAAAGTCGCAGACGCCGTATTTCAGCACAAACTGCCCCGAGAGACCGGCCATTGTCAACGAGACGGTCACGGGAATGCTCGACAAGCTTCCCGGGTGCAACACGGTGACGAGTGGTCCGGCTAGGGCTCCTCAGGGGGTGTGCGACACGCAGCCCGCCATCAACGCGAATACAGATTCGGGCTCGTACTCCATGTTCAACCCAGCCGTGGGCGACAAGTTGGGAGTTTGGGCGTACGTTGGGTGTGCGGCCGAACTGAGCAATGCCAGGACGCTGAGCAAGTACGCGTCGGCGTCCAACTCGATGACTATTGATGCCTGTACCGCGGCTTGCAAGGTTCAGGGGTATCCCCTCGCCGGCCTGGAGAACTCACGCGAGTGTTACTGCTCCGATGCCCTCACAAAGGGCGCCTCGTACACCTCTGCAGCAACCTGCGCGTCCACGTCCAAGATGGTCTGCGCCGGCAACTCTACTCAATGGTGCGGCGCCCCCAATCTCCTGACCGTCTGGAACGACACCTCGTACGCCCCCCCGGTAACCCTCGTCGTCGGCTCGACCAAGATCGCCAGCGGCGCGGGCACATACTACGGCTGCTGGACCGAGGGCGCCAACGGAAGAGCCCTCTCGTCGGACAGCCTCGTCAACGGAACGGGCATGACCAACGAGATGTGCGTGAACTACTGCCAAAAGGGCGGCTACGCCTTTGCTGGAACCGAGTATTCGCAGGAATGCTATTGCGGGAACACATTGGGCGGCACAAACACTTCGGACATTACCCAGTGTTCCATGAAGTGCAAGGGCGATGTGTTGAGTTATTGTGGTGCTGGGAATAGGTTGAGCGTGTGGCAAGCCAAGCAGGTCAAGTCGGATACCCCTATTACTGCTGTTGGGGGAACTGCTACTTATGTCGGCTGTTATACTGATGGCGGTGAGGGAGGGAGAACTCTTGCCAATGCGTCGTTTGCCGGATCGACCGTGTCCATCGACAGCTGTGCCGCGTTCTGCCGACAGAACAGTTACCCTCTGTTCGGCATGGAGTACTCCTCCGAGTGCTACTGCGGTTACGCGCCCAAGCAACAGGCGACTCTTGTTAGTGACGGCGACTGCCGCATGACCTGCGCGGGAAACTCTTCTCAGATCTGTGGCGCGGGCAACCGACTATCACTCTGGAACCAGACTCTCGCTCCAGCCTTGCGAGTCGGCACCACGAACAGTAAAGCCAGAGTCACGACGTACCTGGGCTGCTGGACCGAAGGCAAGACGGGCAAGGCACTCCCAGCAGCCAAGACGAGCGACGCAGCCATGACGACGGACCTATGCTCGACGTACTGCCGAGGCAAGGGGTATGCCTACATGGGCCTCGAGAACGGAAGTGACTGCTACTGCAGCAGCAAAGCGCCCAGCAATGGGAGCACGAGGACGGCCGAGACGGAGTGCAACATGACGTGCAAGGGAAACAAGTACCAGAACTGCGGCGCGAGCAACAGACTCAACGTCTACAAGGTTCCCAGCGTGACGACTACGACGACTACTACGGCCAAGGCGACGACTACTTCGGTGGTTGCTGCGCAGAAGAACAAGGTTACTACTACGAAACCCAAGACGACTACGAAGCCGACTACCACGGCTAAGAAGGCGACGACATCCAAGAAGGCCAAGCGAACAGCTGCCTACTAAACTACGGGCAAATACCTGTCCGCCACACTCCTTAATGTTTACTGCCTACGTGGCTACGATTATGACGTTTGCTTTTGTTTGTTTTCGATGCGTTTATTACCATCTCGTTGGAGAAGATGGGTGCTCTGAGGAGCAAGGATTCATTCATTAATCGACAAAGATACCCCTTGTTGAGGATGGCAGTTGGCTGTCGGCTGGTGGAATAATGTGCATCTCCCCTTGTTTGGGTGAGAATGGGAAGGATGGAAGGAATATATGAGCCATCATGACTTATTACGCATATCAAGAATCAATCAATAATTCATATTATAATTGAGAACATGAAGCAAGACTCAAGTGATGTTGACCCGAATTTTCATACCTGTAACAGGCTCGATCCTTCCTGGAGCCGTTCGCCTCACTCCTCTTGAAGCTTGACAACAATCTTCTTCGATTCCTTCCCGCCCTCCAACTTTTGGACACCCTCAATCGCCTTCTCCCAACCGACACCATCCGAAGCATACGCAATTGGCTTCAACGTCCCAGCCTCGAGCAGGCCTTCCAAGGCAGGAATCATGGCGGCAATGTCTCTCGTGACCTCGGCCCCTAGAGGTTCGTCCAGTCGACAGAGGAAGCCGAGTTCGACTCGGTACTCCTTGATCGACGGTGGTGTTTTGAACTCGGACCTGTCTCCGTGTGAGCACAATTGATTCAACCTGCGACTGGATTAAGTGGTTGAGGGAAGGTAATTACCAGTCGTCAACGGAAGCGAGAAACTTTGCATCGGCCTTGGATACAGTCTCGAGAGCTTGCACCATTACTTGATAGCAGTACGCGCTCGAGTCGAATATGCGGCCGAAATTTCCGCCGGTTATTTCTTTGATGTTGGACAACTGTTCTTCAACGGAGCCTCGGCTGTTGAATGTCTTTGTAGCACCGTTTCGGAGCGCGACCTGGCACATTCAGTTGTAAGCGTCTGGTTCTTCAAGGAGCCAGAAGGATTGATGACTTACCGAGTCCTTTGATGGCGAACAGGAAGCAGCGACCTTGTATCCGCAAGCTTTGGCAATCTTCACATGTTAGACCCTGAACAAGTGAATATGGATTTCAAGCCGTGACGTACCTGCACGGCAAACTGGCCGACACTGCCCGAGCCGCCCAAAACGACGACCCATTCGTCCTTCTCTTCAGCAGCGGCGCCTGCTGTCGGAAGCTTCAACCCCAGCCCGGAGATCAAAGACAACGCCGAAGTCTACAGGCACTCAGCGTTTCACTCGAACCGGACGTGAAGATGAAATTAAGCCTACCAGCAATCCCACGCCAACGGTCGCGGCCTCTTCAACGGAGAGATTAGACGACTTCTTAAAGAAGACGTCTTCCACCACAAGAAACGTCTCCTGCAGCGGCGTGAACCTGTTCTGCCCGAGGGGCGCGCATCCAAACACGTAGTCTCCCTTCTTCAGCTTCTGACAATCGGGCCCGACTTCGACGACAACGCCAACGCAGTCGCTGCCCAGGACGGCGGGCCATTCAGTGACTAGGAGACCGGTGTGCTGCTGCATAGGCTCGCTTTATGCAGTGAGAAGGTGGTTGTTCCGTGGGACCCGGAAACGGGTTTGACTTACACGGGGTTGATGCCCACGGCTAGGGACTTGACGAGGGCCTGCTTTGGACCGGGGGTTCGCCGCGGGAGGTCATGGACGATGGTGAAGGGCTCGTTGGCGCCCGTGACGACGATGCCTGATTGAGTGGCCATGGTGAGGATTATTTGCTGGGTAGTGAAGCCTTGTACCTGAGAGATGCGAGGTGGTGAGGGGGAAGGCCGGTTCACGAGTCCATGACGTGGGAGGACGAAACTGCATGCACTAGCTCCGTCTCATCTGCTTATCAAGCCCAGACAATCGCTGTGGCTGCCGCGGACTGGTGTAGTCTGCTGCTAGTTCTTCTCGATTCATCCCTTTACATGTGCACGTTGAGGTTAATTGGTCGATATGGAGAGCTAGTCGTGTGGTTGCTGCCGGTCGGTAGATCGATGGTCCGCTGCTGACGGAAGAAGCATTTGGTGAGAGAACTTACAAGGGAAGATGGCGGGGGCAGCGGAAGGGAGGGAAACGGCGAGCATGAATGTTATTGGAGGTGGTTCGTGATTTAAAGGTGAAAAGCTCTGAGAGAGAAAGAGAGAAGCGGAGAATAGTCAATTAGGAATGCCTCTCCCCGTCAAAGGTACGATATGTGCGGTGGCGCTTATTGCTGGTTTTTGGTCGGGGAGAGCTACCACATCAGTAGGCTGTACGAAGTAGCGGCCTGAGGTTATCTTGGGACCTCAAGGAAAATGCGCACGCTTGCTTTGTGCAAACAGGCTGGCTTTATCCCGATTCAAAAGTGCAGCGCAGGTCGACTTCGTCTGGTAGGCCCTTTCACTTGCATTTATTGTTCACCATGACCGGACTGCCTGAAATGTCGGCGACCGGAACACGGGGCTGCGGATGGACGTCTCGGCTCTGCCAGACATCTCACCAGCCGAGATGGGTTATAATCCTTCCAATCACGCGATTCTCCCAGACCACAGCGTCCAACACCAGCTTCCATCGTCCAACTATCTGACCCCCGCGAAGACCCCGTCCCAAGATGAAGTTTGAAAACCTCAACTTGGCCGTCAAGGTCAACCCCGACTCATGAGGTTCAACTGAAGTTAGAGGAAGCATAAACTGTTGATGTGGGGATTGCGAAAGTTGTTCCTGGATGGCGAGGTTCTTGTCCCAGGGGTCTTCGGGTGGAGGAACGCTGGCCATCGCAACCTTGTCTACATGAACCGGGTTCGGGGCGACATGCTGCAAGAGCCTGTCGTCTCTGATTGTAGACGATAAAAAGTCGATGCAGGCGAAGCTCAGAGAGATTGTCATGTCCTTGAGGGGAACCACTCAGTCCCCTAAAACCATTGGCAAATCATGGCCATCTGTTTAACATCTCTGAGCGGCATTATAGAGCGTACATGCAGTACTTTTATTGATCCTGTTGTAACTATGGCGTGCGGAATGGCGTTGAGGTACTTTTGAAACTTCCAGCCTTTGAGGCAGTCTTCTTGGAAGACATCAACGCTCTTCTCAGCTCCCTAGGTATGTACCCTTCAGGCATCGAAACCTACCTACCTAATGTTCCGACACACCCAACACGCCCAGTGAAAATGGAACTTATAGCTACCATAAAGTATTATTTCGAAGAAAGGTTGTCTGATATTCAAGGCTGGAACCCCATTTTATTCCTTCAGGACAAATTTACTTCACAATGGCCGAGGTATTGACCTGGGTTGGGGGTGAAGTGGAATATCCGGAAAGCCCACCAGGTTCGGCTTTTCCGAAGGATCACAACAGCCAACAGGTAAGACTCTACTGAAGCGATCATGTAGATCATTGACATTATGCCGAGGAATAATGGACATGCCGTCTTCCATGAAATTACGTCCGGATGTTCCGAGTCCTATTCCATGAGCCCCCGTGCTCCTGTACAAGTAACCAGATACCTAATAAATCTCGAGTTTCTCAACTGCTGTCACGAACCTGATGATCCAACTGTAACCCAGAACAGCTAATATCCAGCACCATGCAAAACCACCCCAGGTCCCCAGTCCCCCTAGACATCATCATCATCGGAGCCGGCCTCAGCGGCCTCGCCGCAGCAATCTCATGCTCCCTCTCCGGCCACCGCGTCACCGTCTTCGAATCGACCGAGGAGCTTTCCGAAGTTGGCGCCGGCCTACAAGTAACGCCAAACTCATCTCGCCTCCTGCAGCAATGGGGCCTCCCCGAACGCCTCTGGGAGACGGCCGCGGAGCCGACGTTCCTCGCCGTGCACAGCTACACGGGCGCCGTCTTGGCCATGGAAGACGACTTCGACAAGCACATGCGTGAGCGGTACGGCGCCCCTTTTATCGACATTCACCGCGTGGACCTCCAGCTCTGCATGTACGAGCGGGCGCGCGAGCTAGGCGTCGAGTTCCGCCTGGGACAAAAGGTCGATGCCGTCGACTTTGAGATTCCCCGCGTGACTACTAAGTCGGGCGCGGCAGCTGAAGCCGACTTGATCATCGCGGCCGATGGCATCTGGTCTCGGTGCCGCGACTGGTTCCTCGGAGCGAGGGACCTCCCGAAACCGACGGGGGATTTGGCTTACCGGATCGTCTTGACGTTGGATCAGATCAAGGATGCGGAGCTGCGGGACCGGGTCGAGAAGCCGGCTGTGCACTTTTGGATTGGGCCCGGGGCGCATGCCGTGGGATATTCGCTGCGAGGCGGTGAGATGTATAACATTGTTTTGCTGGTTCCTGATGATCTTCCCGAGGGCGTGAGTCGACAAGCCGGGTCGGTTGAGGAGATTAGGGAGTTGTTCAAGGAGTGGGATCCCATCTTGACTAGGTTCTTGAACTGCGTGGAGAGCGTGGACAAGTGGAAGCTGATGCACCGTGAGACACCCTGTGCCAGAATTCCGGATAGTCTGCTCTTGTTAAGGCTAACACTCGATAGGGAACGAATTACCTTCTTGGGTGAACGACAAGAAGAACTTTGTGTTCGTCGGGGATGCCTGTCATCCAATGCTCCCGTACCTCGCCCAGGGAGCAAACTCGGCCGTCGAAGATGGTGCCGTCCTAGGTCTTCTGTTGGGGCGCATTGTATCGAAGTCCCAGTTACCCCAAGCACTGGTCCGATACGAGCAGCTCCGTAAAGCCAGAGGAGAAGCTATCGTCAAGGAAACGTTCAAGCAGGTGAGTCTAGGATCTCGTCACCTGCCATCCTTTCACTGACACAGCCGGACAAGCGAGCATCATTTCACATGATGAACGGTCCAGAGCAAGAGGCCAGAGACAAGCTATTTCTCTCTCAACTAGGCAAAGAAGTCAAGGCACCGTTTCCAAGCCGCTGGACTTGCCCAGAAGTGCAGCCATGGCTTTACGGTTACGATGCGTACAAGGAGGTGGATGAAGTGTTGGAAAAGGAGCCATTTACGTCTGTCGATGGCAGCTGTCATTTCACCCGCAATCATGACGCAATTTCTCATGACCTAATGAATGAGAAAACTCATCTACATGACATTAGTCATAGTCAGGTTGTAGGCCTTGCACAATGCAATTAGAAATGGATAGTCTATAGTAAATTACATAGGTACGTCGATATGATGAAGGTTTCTTGGGTTCTTATATTATCGCGCGGGAGGACCATACACCCTTCGTTCCATTCCTATTGCAACGAGGAATATCCGACCTAAGGTTATCTAGGCCACCGCCAATCAGATAACTACTCGTTATAATAATTCAATAGGAGGATACAGACAATCCTACGATGATTTCGAGCTGCCCGTGTTAGGTAACAGAGAAAGTGACCTCTCTTTCTACAACAAGTGTCTGTCATATGAGATGATCAGTAAGTTTCTTCACCCTTTGAGCGTACGTCGCGAGAATGCCTGAGTCTTTGGCTGGAATGAGGGTAAGTTTTTAACGTTCGAATTCGATTCAGCAGGATCAACAAAATTTAACAGCTGTGAGCTACACATCCATAATTAACGGATTTCGCATTTTCAGGGTTAATTATTAGCGACCCGCCGGCCATCCGATCGATTAACTTGATTGTGCCTCGGGATCCTCCTTATCTGCTTGTCCGAAGTCTGTCCTGTATGTATCACCGTTCCGCTGGAGTATCCGTACCTACGTTTCGCCATATTCAGGACCTGCATAAAACCTCCCGAGCTTGTCAGCACTTGTTACCCGAGTCCCAGACCCTGCCAGTGAGAGAGCTCCGATTGCCAGCGCTATCGCTCAAAACACAATCGCTTCGTAGCTCCTTCCTCATTCCGCGCGCCTTCTTCACCGTCCCTTCCGAGTTGCCAGGTGACACAAACAATTGAGGCAGGCACTGGAACCTCTGTTTTTCCGACACGACCAACCGGAATTTTCCTTTGACGTTCATTTCCCATCAATTAACTGCCCTCAATTGCTTCTCGGCCAGCCTCTCGCTTCACCCCTCTTGCACGCAGCACGCACCCTCAAGCACAATGCTGCGCGAGATAGCCTATGGCCTGCTTTGCGTCGCCGTGTCGGCCTATGCCCTGGAGTGGTCGCTGAGCTTATTCGATGACCCCAATGAGCCACCAAGATTCCAGCACAAAGTGCCATTGATCGGTCACCTTCTTGGCTTGTTGAGAACCGGCCCCGCATACTATACCACTACAAGGTGAATAAATCATCTCGATGTCGTCATTTGCAGCCAGCTCACCATATCCAGCAAAAAAATCCAGGCGGAGATGTACACCGTCCCCATTCTCAACACAAAGATCTACATTTCCAACACCACGCGCCTCACGCCGCTCATCCAGAAAGCCTCCAAGACGCTTTCCTTTCGCCCTTTATTGCAGACCGTCTCGAGGTTCATGGGTGATGCAAATGACGAAACCTTTGCGTTATTCGGGGGCGACTTGAGCACCAAGTTCAGTAAGGCCATGGTACTCAGCTTTGCTCCAGGCCCTCATCTGGACAAGACGAATACGAACATGGGTAGCCGTGTACTCGTCGATATCGATTCTCTAGTAGAGTCGACAAACGGCGCCGGCCCCAAACAGATTTCATTACTGCAATGGACGAGACGCGCCATCGTGCAAGCAAGCAGCTGTGGCCTGTTTGGCCAGGCACACCCGTTTCTCGACCCAAAGGTGGAGGAAGCATTTTGGTACGTCTTCTTACCAATATCTAATACCTAGAACCAAAAGACTAAAGGAACGGCAGGATATGGCAACCCTACTTGCCTTCTCACATGGCAGGAATAGACCTGACCGGCAAAGGATACGCGGCACGGGAGGTTGTGTACGATGCTCTGCGAAAATACTACATGTCCCTCCCCGAGGATGCATCTCAGGTCGTACGTGAGCGACAGCGCGTCCTACTCGAGGCCGGTGTTTGCCAAGACGATGCCTTCAAGCTGGAGGGCAGCTTCTGCGTTGGCATCTTTGGAAACACTGTTCCTACCACGTACTGGACCCTGTACGAGCTCTTCTCTCGCCCCGAGGTTCTCAAGGAAGTGCGAGACGAGGTCTCTCGGGAAGCGGTACGTGGAAGTAGGGATGAAGGGTTCGTACTTGATGTGGCGGCATTGAAGACTAGATGCCCCTTGCTCTTGTCCGTGTTCCAAGAGACTCAGAGAGTGAGACACGTTCACGCCATCACCCGCAAGGTCATGTCCGACACACTTCTGGACAACCAGTACCTGCTCAAGTCTGGACACTATCTTCAGATGCCCGGGGGGGCAGTGCATACCAACCGCAAAGTCTGGGGCGCAACGGCCGAGACGTTTGACCCGTATCGATTCGTGCATCGGCAAGGCACTGAGCACAGGGCGACGAATGAAACCAGCAACTTCGTTGCTTGGGGCGCAGCACCTCATCTTTGCCCTGCCAGACAGTTTGCTTCGACCGAGATCATGATCATGGTGGCCTTATTCGCGATGAGGGTCGAAATGAAGCCAATCGGTGATGGCAATTGGGAGGCAAGTCCGCCTCTGGATTATCGGGATCTTGTGACGGTGCTCAATCCAAAGACTGGGGTGACAGTGGAAGTGAGTGGGCGAGACGAATGGCGAGGAGACTGGAGTTTGATCATGGGCCAGAGCACTACCCGGGTTTCCCTTGCGTCGGGGTAGTCTTGCCTTCTCTGGACTATAGTGGTATTGGCGTTTTGCGACCCGTTCGTCTCCGTTCTTCCTGGCCTTGATAGACACCAAAACAAGTCTTCTTTCCCACCGAGACCCCGCCGACCTGCATCAATCGCTACGATTTGTCTGCCTCAGAGGACTCCCCTCATGGTCCATTATCGGCCCCGCCGACAATATCTTCGGCGAAGTGAAGGCCGACGCCGCTCTCTTGCATTCGGCGACCTGCGCCTCAAAACAGAAGCACGGCATTGGCCAACGCATTTTAGCTGCTTGGCGTTCCGGCTCAGATGGTGCATCGGGTCTCGCTTCGCATCTCGCCTCACACCCGCATAGACACCGCTGACTCTGGAGTCGCCTTTTGCGATGGGTTCTGCGATGCAGGCTGCAACAAGTGGGCGATGCTTCATGTTCATCGTTGGGTCGGAGGGCCAATATTTCAGAGGACAAAATGTATAAGAACCAGTGTCTTCTCGAACGACTTTTGTTCTGCATTATCATTACCACAACAACTCATCGAGTCATCCAATCTCCAGTCTCTTCAAATAATCCCCCACCACCATAACCACTTACAACACAACATCTCCCCCAACACAACTCAATCTACCATCGCAACTATGACCAAGCGCACCGCCCGAGTCTCCGTCCGCAACAACACGGGCGACGCCATCGTGGCCGTCAGCGTCGTGCACAAATACAGCGACAACTACACCAACGAAGGCCAATGGGGCATCATCACGCCCGGCGAGCTCTCGGACGAGACCATGGAAGTCGAATACAACACGGGCGCCTTCACCACCGGCCGCGACTGGTGGGTCATCACCTGGTTCAACCCTTCCATGACGACGCAGCGCTTCTCGGACCCGGAGAACTTTCGCAACATCATCGACGCCCTCGAGAAGGTGGCCCCCACGGCCGTCGGTGCCGCGGCCGGAGCTATTGCCGGGCTCGCGAGCAGTTGGACGGGGCCCGGGTCTATTGCGGCGCGGCAGGCGGCTAAGCGCGTGGCCAAGTTGGCGACGAAGCAGTTGACCAATGATGCTTCGACGGATGGCTTCAAGCAGCACATTCTGAGGTCTGAGGACGAGGATGAGCTTACCGAGATTGTCATTAATAAGGATTTGACTATTACTTTCAAGTCGAAGTCGGGAGACTCGGAAACGGTGTCGTCTTCGAGGAAGGTTGAGCATTAGTAAGGGTTAGGGACTTAGGGTGGCTCCATGTTCACGGGTAGTTGACGCTTGTCAGATAGATGTGGATGTTTTCATAGGAGTTTATGCATTTATCTAGCAATAATAGATCAAATCAATATCATCTTAAAATTGAGAGTTGTCAAATGATTATCTTTCAAGACTTTTCGTTGTTAATAGGTTAGCTACCTACTGAGACACGATTTCCTTCGTCCAAGTTGCACTATGAACCCAATCTCAGCCCCAAAACAAACTCTCACTTATAGTTCTCGCACTTAAGCATCCCCCGTCTCAATGTTAGGGAAAACCGGACACGCAACCTTCACCCCCTCGGCCTCCTCAGTCATCGGCAGCCAAACAGCCAACAACGGACTGGTCCGATCCAGCAACACCTCCGTAGCCAACGCATCAGGAAAAATTTGCCCAATAGAAGGCAACTCTGCGAACCCCGCCATCGCCTCCCGAATAGAATCATAATCCCCCTCTCCCTCCCCCTTGGCAAACGTCATCTGCGCCGCAATCATCCTATCCTGCGGCCGATGCAGCAGCCAAAACGACGCGGCGCCACGCTTCTCGGCCGCGTCTTTGAGAACCGGGTACAGCTGGCGCACCAGACTCGCCACGTCTGCGGCCTTTGTAGCCGGCCGGTCGTCCGTGTTGTACGACCAGCGCTGGAACCGGCCTATGGCGTGCTTCTCGACGGGGGAGAAGTTGTGCGCGCCGACGACTTCCCAGGACCAGTGGCGGACGGACTCGAACAGGGGCTGTTTCCAAAAGGTGGTCTTTGGGTCGCCGACTTGGAATTCGTTTGTGGTCCAGTTGTCGTAGTCTTGGGCTTCCTGGAGGGTGCGGAAGAGGTAGGCGCCGCCGGTGAGGACGGCGCCGCTGACTTCGTGGAAGCGGCAGGGGAGGTACTTGAGGTACATTCCGGGACGCTGGCCCATGATTTGGCTGCCGCGGTATTGGTCGTTCCAGACGTCTTGGGGGGAGACGCGGGCGGGGATGTGGATTTCCGCGGTGAAGGCGCCGAGGGCCTCGATTTTGCCGGTTTTGTAGGTGAGGGCGGCTGGGTGTTAACTGTCAATGAGTGATCCTTGGGCGTTGAAGTCTTGACTTACACATTTTGAATCTTCAGATATGTGGGTGATGAGTGAGATAGTTTGTTACCTATGAGAAAGGTCAAGTAGTTATGCGATATCAAAAAAACCGATTCTCAAGATTGGCAGCTCAAACCGCGACTTATCTATCTCATGGATGAAGTTGTTTGTGGCTTGATCATGAGAGCTGGAATGCGGGGTGAGATCAATGACGCTGCTGCCTGCTTATTGCGCTACCTAAATTTACAACACGTCTCGTGTCAGCCAAGCCTCAGAATAGAACAATCTCGGCCCAACTATTCCCCGCAAGTATGAAGCCTGTTTACTATCTGTGTATGCGAATTGGCCGACCAATTGGGTGTGCAGGAGGAGAGCATAAATCCGTCGGATGAGACTGCGGAGGCCCTTGACTTGAACCTGAAAGCTTCTTTTCAAGGCCAACAGAAGGAGGTGTGGAAATTCCTTCAGCATTCTCAGCATATATTGCCATTTATTCCTATCAGTCCACTTCCTAACATCGATTGAATATGACGTGGTTCAACTCTATGAGCTGAGCTGTCACGACTCACTAGTTCCAAGGCTACCATCTCAGCTGTTTCAGTCGATTCATGCTTAAAAACATGGCTTTATTAGAGCGAGTGTCTAGTGCCCGCCGGACTCATCTGTGTATCTGTAAATAGGAAACGCCTTGACAGCACATCATTATAATCCCAGTAGCCTGTTGTGGCAGTGCTGCCTACCACAGCCCAACATCTCCTGATCTTCTCCCTTGAACTCGAAGTCGACAGCTTCCAATCTTCTACACACCCGCAGCACCCGCAGCAGCCGCGCCAACAACACTCGCAGCCGCCGTCGACCCCGTCGCATTCGTCTGCCTCGCCATCTGGTGTTGAAAAACACGCCGCCGACAACACCGCCACCAGAGCCCAATGATAGCCCATCCCCTGGTTAGCACCGCTCCCCAAGTACTGAAACCTGCCCACGTCCGTCATCGACATGGAAAACGTCTTGGCCTCGGAAAAGATGGCCACGACCTCGTACCCGTCCTTTGCGTAGCCCGGCGTCGCCGTCTGTCCGTCGCCCAGCTTCCGCGCGGGAACCGGGTTCGCGGCGGTGAACTCCTGGAACGGCGCGAGGACTTCGACGTTTGCGCCGGTGCCCATGCGGACGAGTTTCCAGCCGTTTCGCGACCCGCCGAGGGCCTTGACTTCGTCGCCTCTGGACCGACGCCACTCGAACGCTTCTGTGCGCTGGATACCTTCGTGCCACACCGCCATGCTGAAGCGGTACCGGACTTCCGTGTGCGGATGCTCGCACACCATGGAGACTTCGCACGGCGCGATGCCGGAGCCGGGCACGCCGGGGAGGTTGAAGGTGAAGTTGCTGCCCTTTCGGGTGATGTACGCCATGGGAGGAGCTTCGGCGCCGGGACCGGGGTGGAGGATGGTGTGGCCGCCGTAGCCGACGGGCATGGAGACGGAGTAGAGAGGTTGTGAGTCCGGGGCGGAGAGGTGGATGGCCATTTTGGACCACGACTTTAGCCAGGTTAGGTGCACGGTTTGCGGGAAGCCGATGCGGGCGGCATCGTCGGTGATTTGGATGGGGCCTTCTGGTTTTGAAGAGCCGCTGCCCATTGTGTTGGTTGTGTTGCTGAGATGGGAGGGAGGTTGTGGTTTGACAAGAGAGGTGTAAGAGGAGTGAGTCTGTCGACTGGAGGAGCGTCTAATGACCTGTTGTGCTCAGAATAAGCAATTCTTAATAGCCAAGTTATGTCGAGCCAGAGTGCGACTGAGCCTCTTATAAAATTCTTTCCAGATGAACCCTGGTCTGATCAATGCAACATCATAGCCTGATGCTGGGGCCAACAAGCCAAGCCTCCTTCACGGTCGTGTCGCTGCGTACAACCTATTTGGGAAATAGCGTGCCCCAAATTCATCCCTGGAGCATCGCCTCAGACGAACTGCGGGTTGAAACTGGGAAGCGGAGAAAAAGAGACGAAACAATGGCGGGAAGCCAAGGAAGCAATTCAGTTCTGGGAATAGGTAAGGTATGATATTTCAGTACATATGCGCAATATTAAATCAGGAACACATAGACTTATACACGGTATTAAACCTTATATACTATACCTAAATAAGATCCGCAAGTGTCTGTGTTCAAGATGACACAGGCATGAGGCACCATAAACCAGGAGCTACCAGACAGGTATCCACGCCTTATACATCATCAGATCACAACGCTTCTTGATGAAAAAATGCTGAATATATGCACTCTTTAGGGGTCTATTAATCGACCAGCCCTCATGTGCTATGTGCAACACAAGTAAATCTGCGGTTCGGGAGCCCTAGCAAAACCTCAACCTGGTACATATAGTTTCGTGTCGAATGAATCATAAACCGGCTTCGTTACCTCCTGAGGCACAAGACTTACCAACGCGCTTCATCGGCAATTTGATAAGTGAATTAGTGCCGGACTCCGGTTTCCTTCTCCTTTGGTGTTTGATCGTTCCCCCAAATCCTGCTCATGCTTAGCGGCAGGTCGATGAACCTCGAGTCGCGAAGCACCGTCGACACATACCCGAGCATCTCGAGTCCAACTACTAAGGTTGCAACAATAAAAATAAGAATGACTCCGACGAGTAGTGAGCACGAAAGGAGGCAGGGCCCGTTCATAATCGCGAGACGGGGTAGACTTCGATAAGCGAGTTGTAGTTGACCAGGAGGTTGACGCTCCGACGCTCGTTCTTGTGCAGAGTGCGGATGCGTGGTGAAGTTATAGTAATATGTAGACCTTTTCTACAATATTATTGCCGTGCTGATCATATTATAGTTGAGTTATACATACGGGCACTCTAATTGTGGGAGATTTTCTCTCCTCCCGTGCCGCTGAGGATAATAAAGTACGCAAGAGAAGAATTAAACAAACAACGCACGATATCCTGCAATAAGTCGAATAAATTCAGGACTTCTGATTTATTCAGTTGCTTATGTCTGGAAACAACAGGCCCATCTATAGGGCGACTTAATTTGCTGCCAGTCTGTGGTAACTTTCGACTCAAGTTGTGACTAATAGTACCTAACTGCCGGTGACGAAACATGACGCAACCGTCTTTGGACATTTACTTCTTGTACCAGACTTTATTATCTTATCAAGCCCTAAAACGCTGGAAACAACCTGGATCAATCAGAATACCCAACAGGGTTCGATAGTTTACTCGATTACCTGTGGCCCAATTCTCCGGGCCACGCCGAAAACTCCGGCCATGGAAGGAATCCGTTTTAGGAAGATGGAGAACAGTCCGGTCACTACTCCGACTAACAAATACATGGAGATCCGGAACCCCAAGGCAAAGACATATAAACTTCGTCACAATGTCCTCCCTCGCCAGATATTGAATTGCCTTTCAAGTAGCACTCGCTAGCCGTCCTTTATGCCGAAGACTCTCCCACAATTCACTTCCTCGCACAAACGCTTAAACCCTTCCTATAAACCATGTCACCCAACCACACCCCCCGCTCCATCCTCGAAAAGTTCTACGCCGAAGAACGAAAATACATGTCCTCCAGCCCCCAAGACCGCGACTTCAGCGGCATAGCCTCCGTCCTCGCACCCGACTACATTCTCGAGCAAACCTCTGGACTTCCCTACGCCGGCACATATCGCGGCCCAGACGGGATGCAGGATTGGGCGCGCCGCATGGCCGATTACTTTGACGTCGTGGACGTCGAATCGCCCGATATTTTCGAGAAGGAGGGTTCGGACCGGATTGTGGTCTTGTCCAAAGTGCATTTTCGGGTCAGGAAGACGGGGGAGGATTTGCATTTTCCTTTTTGTCAGGCCGTGAGGGTTGATCTTGAGAAGGGTGTTATGGTTGAGATGAGGCCGTTTTATTGGGATGTGTATGAGGTTAATCGGGCGGTTGGATATAAGCCTGAGTAGAGTGACGGGAGGGCGATGCAGGAGGGAGTATCAGGTTCATCTCTCTCAGGAAGATTTGGCCAAGACGCGATCGGGATGGTAGACTAGTAGTCATCTTGTTCATGTTGATTCGTTGAATATCTTTCTTAATTCTTTGCCCTAAATAACCAGTCACTCTTCCAATTTATTGCCATATGCTCGCTGCCAGTTAAAAATCCCACCCGCAAACCCTGAAGCTCAAGGAAACACATTTTCCGCTCGCTGACTATACCTTTTCCATCTCCCTATTACGACGCCGGAGAGACGCCCGGTGCACAGCTGCGTACGACCGGCGGAAGATGAACCACGCCAGAAAAACTCCTACCATCTACCATCACGGGGTCAGTCTCAAGACGCAAGGACTTGTGCAGCAACTTACCAGGGGAACTGCCACAATGAACCACCTATTGGCGCCATGTTAGCTCAGAGATACCCGGTGAGGCCGCGTCTCCTTACCACTTGATAGACGGGTTGTCGACAAAGAGGCCGACGTTCATGCCGAAAAAGCCAGAGAGGAAGGTCAGGGGCAGGAAGATGAAGGTGATCCAACTCAGCCGCCAGAGACTTTCGTTCAGCATCAGGGAGTGGCGGGCGTCCCGAATCGCGACACGCTTGTAGATCTACAACGCCATAATCAACTTGTGTCTATGCTATATCCTATAGGTGCGGCATTACGTACCATATCCAGCATGTTGGTCGTCGGATTAATCAGCCCCTGCGTCAACGTCAGTTGGTTGCCCTCCAGACTCTTGTCAAAAGCGCCAAAGAGCCGCTGGCCCGCTCTGAAAATGTCGGCAGGGTTGGGACCGCGAGGGGCTCTCTCCCAGGAATTGGATTGGTGCCGCAGGAGCTCCTCTGCTTTGCCGTGCAAGTACGAGAACATTGTGAGATGAGAAGTCAGGAGACGGCTGTAGACGTTCCAGTTCCGGGTCCATCGCCAGAGGGTGTCACCCCAGGCCTCGTTTTCCGGATCGGCGAAGATGGTTTGCTCCTGAGACAGGTGTTAACAAGGTCGATACTGTTCAACGCGGGAGACTCACAAAAAGCATAAAGTGTGACAGAGATCCTCGGATTAGCTTAACCCACTGGTTCGTGACCTGTCGCGCCGTCCAGTACAAGACATGTTGCAAGAACCTCTGCGCGAAGACTTCCACACGCGTGCTCCCGTCCTCGGATCCAGAGAAGTGCAACGGAACGCTCCAGTCGGACGGACAGCCCTTAGTATCTTCCACGATCACCACGGTAGACGCCGGATGCGGCTGTTTAAGGTCCTGGCGATTAGCAGCCGACGAGAAGCATATCACGCCTAGACGCTGGAGACAAACTCGCCATTTGGTCGGATGTCCCGTCTCGTGGTGGTTGAATTTCAGCTCGCTGAGGGACGTCGAGGCGTTGCAGGGGCGGTCGACGTCTGCGTGGGCGACAAAGTACTCGTAGGCGTACATGAGATGGATCGAGTCCTGGTTCGTCCTGGGTCGCCAGACTTGTTCGCGAGGGCTGAATGCGACTGCTGGCGCAGCCATCCACTCGGCCAAGGAGGAGTAGTCGCTTCCGGTGTGGCTCTGTACGAGTGCAAGAGCCCAGGGCGCGTTGCGTGCATGACTAAACACTCATACTGTCAGCGATATCTTAAGATATCCACGGTGCCACTGACATGAGGCGACATATCGTCTTGTCGCTCGACGACTATATATCAAGGCATTAGAGTGAGTGTCACATCAGGAAGGGCCGAAGCACACCTGATGAAGGAAGCCTGCAAAAGAGGCGGCGTCCCCAAATTCGGTTTCCGTGGTCACATAGGACCCCGAATTGTCTACATCTTGTTAATAACGTTGAACGCGTATGCTCGGAACATGATCTGATCTTGCCTGGATCCCGAGAGTGGCTGACGACGAAGACGACAGGGTCTGCGGCACGGGCAAGCTGTACAGCAGCAATCAGAATTGCTCATAATTGAGCATCATTTTGCATCTTCACATACCTCAAGGGGGCTCGCTTGGGCGCGAGGATCCAGTGCACGATTTGCTTTGGCTTCAGACATTGCTGATGTGTTGAAGGAAGAATATGGAGTTGTTGACTGAGGTCTGTCGGCGATTAAAAATAGGCA
>JAMQMW010000488.1:0-22165 GCA_024115155.1 Thelonectria blattea
CTCGAGCTTTGAGATGCTCGGCTTTCTTAATCGCACCCAGGTGTTAGGATCTACCCGACATAAGTATTGGCATCTATCCGCGCTTAAGTACTATATATATATACATTAGGGTCTACTGCCTCCTACTATAAGTGTTAGTCTTAGGTTAGTAAGTAATTATGTACCATAGGGCCTTCAAGCATTAATCCTCTTTCATACCCTCCGTCTCTTTCTTTGAGCCATCGAAAAGCCACTCCAGCCGAGGAAGTACGTAGTGGAATACCCATGTAAAATCGAACTGTCAGCGAGGCGGCAGTAGTGTGAATCTTGCCTCCATTCATTTCATCAAATATGACAACGATCACCCCTCTTATTTCGTAGAATGCAATTCGATCGAGATTACGCTAAACAGAGCATCCGGCGTTTGTGACGCCCAAGTTGCTCATCAACTTATCAAGCGAACAAAGAGTGGCTCTGTGCGAGTAACTCTAGGTAATAGTGAGGGCATCCGCGAAAGCATGGGCTTGTCGACCTAGGATGGCGATGTGTCGTCTGTGATATCCGGGTGGGTAGCTTCGACAGCCTCTCTCCATGCAAGACTGTTGTATGCAGTGCTGCATACACGATTGAGCAAATATTCACAGGCTGCATGACAAAGGTGCTGCGATTGAGGTGGACCGGACATCGACTGCAGAGCGGCCCCGTCAATGTTTTGCTGCATCACCGCATCGGGGTCTTTCAGCCGAGCAGGGGGAGTCGAGATGCGAGCTAGAAGGTTTGCCCGTGGCCATCACGAGCTAGACTCGGCCAGCCAAGAGATGCGTGGCTGGCAGCTTGTTTCATGTCTTAAAGTTGACAGCCACACAGCTCGAACAACCGTGGATGGCTTTGCTGGGGCCAAGAGAAGGCCGGGCTAGTCGATTAGTCGTCCGACGGCCGACGGGTGGGAGAAGAGGACCCTGGGCGAGCTGAGAGATGGAACAGCACGTGTGCCGGAGTGCTATGCACATTACACGAGGACGGCTTCTCCGCGTATCTGCAAGAGATGGCTGCATGGCTGCACTCGTACAGCCTCGGTCGGCCACCGCGGAAGGCTGCGGAATTGAGTGCCTTCGTGGTGCGGTGACGGTACTTCGTAGATCTCGATGGGATGTTTCAACCTGCCGCTGTCCGTTCGGACTCTGAACAATCTGGCCACTATTTCGGAGCCGTAAGATGAGGCGGGGGGCATTAATTACTTGGTCGACGGGGCTTTTCTACATCTGATCACATCAGTCTCTGTGCGACACCACGGAAAAGGCGGGAAAAAACCATCGGGCAAGTCTAGCCACAAACGAGGGAAGCCAAGAAGCATCCGTATCCGCCCCGTTGATGATGATGATGGGGTGTGCTTTTGGTCTGCAGCCGCACTTGCATCGTCATGCGTCCAACCTTTTTTTTCTTTCTCCCTGATCGGGGTCCATCTCAGCGAACGGTCAGTGGGATTAACATTAACTCCGTGACTGCTAGTTTGTTTCTTCTCGATGGCCTGTTCTTGGCAATCTGAGCTGTCAACATCGAGGCTCAAGCAAGGGCTGTGAAAATCCCCCGCCGAATTTCAGGTCGGGAGCGTCCGAGCAAGAAACGACGTCTCGGGGCGGCACCGGACGGGATGCACACACGGCTGGAGCTGCAATACTGTGTCCGTACTTCGTACTGACTGCATGTAATATTCATGCAGGATCCCTTCGTGACCAGTGGCTGCCGTCCGTCGCTCCATCCGTTTGTTTCGAAGGCGGCGGCGGGACACCTCCAAGCGGCCGCAAAAAAAAGCGAACGCCCTCCTCAATTCCGCATCGGCGACCGGCGAGGGAGGGTTTCTCCTGATCTTCTGCATTTCATCTCCACTGTTCCGGCTGTTGGGACGCCAGAAGCGAGCGACGGCTCATGGCACCAACAGGCCGCTCTCCACGATGGAATGGGGCCATGGTCTGGAAAAGGTCAAAAGGGACGAGGCCAAGAGGTTTTTGGTGCCGGGCAAAGGAGATTTTTTGGCTGGCGATGGTGATGATGATGGGTCAGGGGGTTTGCAAGCGCTGAACTTTTTGAGGAGGAAAGCAGCTTCCATCTCAGTTCATTAGCCTGGAGGGACTCGAGGAAGGCGGTTCGGCGGCAAAGGCAAGAACGCCTCGCAGCGCTAGGGCACAGGGGAAGGTGCTACTTGGAGAGCCTCTCATCAACGGGGAAATCATGATCCAATGGATGACAAGGTGAAGAATCGATGATGCGGAACACTTGATGCGACCAAAATTAGCAACGAACTGTTGGAGAGGGGTCGGGCCTTTGGTTTGTTGTCTCTGCCCCGTCCAACAACCTCAGACAAAGTGTGTAGGAGTGAGGCCATCCTTCGGGAATTTTGGGGGCCGAGTCGTCGGACAAGACAAGAGCCAAGACTTGCGGTGTAAATAGGTCTGTTGGTGTGTGTGGTTCTCACAATTAGGTTGAGCTGACCCAACCTTGCCTTACTTGGCTCCTCAGCCGCAACGTGTGAAGGAAAGACCATTTCGCGGGCTAATCAAGGGCAACTCTCGTGGGTGAAGCGGTCCAGAGTTTTTGGCCATTGAAGATACTTTCCGGGTGGTCCGGGTTAATTTGGATGAGGTGGGCATATTTGTATTTCATATGCGAATATCCGTACGTATTCGAGGAGGCATGCATTCACTCACTCACAGTCAGAGACAAAAATATAGACAGCCGGAGGCGACAGGCAGATATAGACAAACCCGGGTGTATCCTGGTCGGCAGGTGCGACGTGATATAGCGCGTTCGTCCGTCCCGTTGAAATGGAGAGATGACGTGCCGTCCTTTTTTTGCTGCCATTTCCATTCCTCGCTTATTACACTTTTATCATGACATGACCAGCCTCTCTAGGTACATTCTACCTGGGGCTGCTGACTTGCGAGGTTGCCAAGGTTGAATACATGTACATGACACTGCGTGTACGCAAGCAAAACAACAATGAAAGCCTCTTGGGGAGAGCTGCTGCGTGCTGTTCCTGGGATCAGGCCTGTGCGATGAATCATGTTTCCGGCGCAGCACAAGGACGGGCTTGACCACGCACGACATGCTCAGCCCTGCGTGTCTCCTTCCAGGTTTCTTCATTTTTGCCCGCTGTCTCATCATCACCTCCATAGGAAGTACCTAAAGCAGACGCACTCTCGAGCCTCAACGAGTGGACAATGGTGTTTCTGCCAGAGGCGCGCGCGAGAGAGCGCTCGATGGTCGGAAAGTCCCGTCATTAATTAGACGCCTTGCCCGAGTCGACTCTGTTCATTTCCCTTTGGCGCCGGTCTCCCGTTCTTCTCCTCCCAGCGAAGGTTGGCCGGTTCAGCGGTTGGTTTTAGCGGACGGCCACCTGGACCAGCGCGCCACCAGCCCTGCGCAGTGGGTGGCCCACACCCCCTGTCTTCTCCTGCCTCCTCCTGGCTGCGACCTGAGCGACCTGAGAAAGCGACCGCCAAACCTGACGATTCTCCTCCTCCGCCACCTCCGGCTGTGTTCAGTGTGTTTGTCGACGCTGCCTCTCTGGGATTAGCCCTTTGATTGGCTTTATTTCTTTTCGTGGGCCGCTGCCCGCCGTTCCAACATAATAATTTGGCCTTTTATTACCTTCTCCTCGAGATACCAACTCCTTGCAGCTCCTCGCGACTCCTTGCGACTCCCTGCAGCTCTCTTCGCCCCCCCTTGTCCATCGTCATTCCCACTCCCCGGCAAGTCCGTGGCGATCTCCAGTGTGGGCTGTGGAGTTGAAGCCGCAGCGCCATTGCCAGCGCCAGCGAAGAATCACTGATGACCTGGGTACGTATCCGTACTTGTCGACTTTCACCTTTAGTACTTGGTACAGGCAGGTCCCTACCCACCACGCCTGCCTGCTCGTTGCTTGTGCTTTTTGTTGCTGCCAGGGACGGGATCCATTCACCTCCATACTTTCGAAAGTCTGCTTTGTTCCAACACGACTTCTTCTTCTCCTCGATTCTCCCAATTCTTCGCCCAATTACCCCTTCCGCCCTCCCGTTCCCCTTCATCTTTATCTCTGCCGGCCAGAGCACCTCGGAGTGATGTTGATTTAGCACCGAGCCTGCTTCCTGTGACACGGCCGGCTTTCCCTTCTCACCACCTGTGAGGCGAGGAGAGCCCCCCGAGGAACAGCCCCCCGAAACCCGAAGGAGCATCGCCAAGCCGCCCCCGGAGGAGCACTTACGCAGCTCTCGTCTTGCGAAGCTTCTTGCTTCTTGCTTCTCGCCTTCAACTCGACTTCGGGCCATGAAATGAGTGGCCCTACTGTCATTATGGCTCCGGCCCTCGAACCCTCGTCTTCCTTCTCTCGCTCCCATTCCAGCCCGGATCTGCTTTCGTTGTCCGGCCTCGACACTCCCACTCCGTCCTTGTCTTTAAGCATCCCCGACTTCGACGTGCCTTCTTTCAATTCCGACTTTACCCTCGACACCTCCATCTTCCTCTCCACGACGAAACCCGACCCGACCGTCCCGTCCTCGCTGGTGCGCACTCAAGAGGTCAACGACGAGAATGCCAAGACAAAGTCGCAGACCAAGAACAAGCCCAAACATGCACGAAACAGGACCGGCTCCCTCGTCGAACGCCCTCGATGGCTCCCAAACACCATCAACGGAGACCCCCAGAAGGAGGATCCTCCTCGTCCCACGACATCGGCGACCGACCAGAGGTTTGGCGCTTCCTCGTCTGGCAGCGACGTGCTGAAGCCGTTGCCCAAGAATTCGTCTACGGGATCTTTTGCAAGTTTCGCTCGCTCATGGAAACCGACCCGATCGCCCTCTCCAATGGGAAAGCCCGATCCCTCCAAAGAAAACAAAGAAGACAAAGCTGGGCGTGCGCGCGCTGACAGCAGCTCCACCTCATCCATCAAGCTCACCAAGACCCGCAGGCGTCCTGGCTTGACGGTTGAGCAAGCAGACACCAATAGATCGACCGACTCACTAAAGCCGGCCTCGAAAGGGTTTCGCGCGAGCAATTTTCTGACCAAGAAGAAGCAGAAGCCAACCGTTTTGGCCAAGCTGAACACAAACACGGTTCAGGCCGTCGGTGGCTCGGACAACAGCTGCGCTTCTTCAGCCACTAGCCTCGTACCACCAGCCTCCATCAGCACCGACGGCCGCAACTCTCAATCGACACCCATCGACACCACTACCACCACGACAATCACCGATGCGTCGTCGATCGAGATGCCCCAGCCCCAGACTCGCGACGCCCTCTGGTCGTCGTTCAAGACGCTCGACGTCGACTTTAGAGGCTTCCTCGCCAAGACGACGGCCCAGCGAATGTCCCAGATCTCCTCCCAGGTCTTCCCCTTCCTGCGCAGCACCATGGACCACGAGTCGATCAAGACGCTGTTTCCCGAAGACGTGGACCGGCGAGCCACCATACTGAACAAGTGGTGGATCGCCATCCTGGAAATGCTCGAGGGCCAGACCCCCCAGCCACTCCCAGGTGTTGACCGCCAGATCCTGTACGATGCCGCAACTTGGATGATGATGCGACCCGAGTGGCGCCAGAACACGTCGTACTTTCAGCCTCTGTCTAGTCGTTCCCCCGGCGAACGGGTGCGCGCCCGATCCAACTCCACCGGCTCCTCCATGACATCCAGCCAGGCTGCCTTCCTAGAGGAGTCGTCGGAACATAATGTGAGGACCATGTTTGTGTCCAACCTTGTTAGGCAGATGGCCTTTGTGGTGGACAAGATGTCCCTGCGTCACGCCGCTCCGGGATTGGTCAACTTTGCCGGAAGGGCCTGCGCCTACGCCTTCTTCTTCGCGCCCGGGGTCTCGGACATTTTGATCCGCCTCTGGGGCCTCTCGCCGGAGCTCATCCGCCGCGTTGCCGACGAGTTCGGCCTTCCCCGGAAGAACAAGGGTGAGAGCGAAGACATCGTGGCGCTGTTCCCCCCGAGTCTCAGCACCTTTGGCTGGTCCACCCCCAAGGGGATGTGGGACAGCCTTAAGAGGGTACCCAAGCTTCCCATGCTCGTGTCTCGGATCCCTTGGACCGGCCCTTGGGTGTCCAGGTGGAAGGGGCGAGATACGGACCTGTTCTTCATTTTCTGCAAATATTTCCACGTTCTTTCGGAGCAATTCATCCCCTCAGGCCTCCCGTTGATTGAGAAGGCGAGGGGCCCCGGCTTCGCACTGGTCCACGCCCAGCTGCTATTCGTTTTGGATACGACCGTTCACAGGCAAACCGCCATTGATGGATATGCCCAGCCATTGATTGACACGATAAATAGCCCGGACACCGCCTTGACGCTGCCTCTGCCCCCGAGCAACGTGATGAAGGGAATGTCGGAGAACAGGCTTGTGATGCTCTTGAAAGACTTCTTGTCCGACGATACCGTTGAAGTGGCTGGGGCCCGTCACACCTTTGCGGAGACGTTTGCGGCTCTCATGAAAGCTTCGACGCGAAAGACGTCACAGTTCAACCACTCGGCATGCTTCACCCTCTGCGACTTCTTGGAGGAGGTGCTGGTTCTGTACAGCGAGTTTGAGAGCCCGGCTGGGACGACGAGCTACTTGGACTGGACCTTTTGGATCGACGTCTGCAAGAAGGTCATGGGCACCTACAACACCATGTCGGAGGTCCGCATGATGTCGCTCATCTTCGGTATCTGGGACGCCATCGCCAAGGATCCTCAGCGCAAGTGGACGCTGTGCAATGACTGGCTTCTGACGGAGGAGACGTTTAACGAGTTCTTCAACCACTGGTGCCCCATGGTTCGGGCCTACTACCACCGTCTAGTTTGCTGGCGAATGTGCCGGGATGACGGGAGACAGGACGAGGTGGACATGAGGGTTTTCCTCCTCGTGGTGAAGAGACTCAAGACCAATTGGGCTCATTATCTGTTCCTCAAGCACACTGCCGAGGAGCAGGAGCGATCACCCCCTTCCACTGCTCCGGTTTTGCCCGCTCCTGGAAAGCGGTTCATGATTATTCGACAAGAAGTGAACACACCTCAGTCCGGCCTCTTCCTGGGATTCGACGGCGTCAAGTCGCCCAGCATCGACACAGCACCCAGCAATGGAGCCGCTGATCTCCCCAAGACGGATGCCAAAAAGCGGTGGTCCCTGTTGGGCAAGGTTCTGTCTCTTAGTGGTAGCACGTCGAACCCCGATGATTGGGAGGACGAGCTCCAGGTCGCACGCCGTGAGACGGCCGAGGGTCGAACAAAGACGACGGTTGTCAAGGGTGGTCGGTTTTCCGAAGAAAGCGACAACCCTGTTTTCGACGAGCCCAAGTTCGTATTCAAGTTCATTCTGGCCTGGCAGAACCAGGCTACCCCTTTTCGCGATCGATTCCTGTCCCGACCTCGTCTGCCTGCTCCGGCCCACGCGCGAATCATGCCTCCGTCTGGCAAGAACAGCCCGCAGTTGCCTTCGGAGGGCTTTTCTCCCCCGACACGCAAGTTTTCCGGTAGCCCGCAAATTCCTTCGGATGGCTTCTCGCCCCCAACTCGCAAGTTCTCGGGGAGCCCGCAGCTGGCTGGCTTAATCAACGGAGCGAAGAACGCCAGCCCTCTGAGTTCGCCCATAGACGACGCCCCCCGCCGCCTTTCCCTCGGCTTGAACCAGTCAAGGTCTGAACTGTCTCTTTCAGAACTTTCAATCTCGGACACGGCCGAAGGACGAAGCAGCCCAGCCAGCAGAAAACCGAGCCCGGTCCCATCCACGCCTGCTGGTTCGACCGTCGGGGACCGATGGGACGAGGGTGTCACGGAGCCCGTCAAGCCTGTTGGGCTGTACGCCAAGAATGCCGTATACGCTGGACGCTCTCTGGCCGAATGGAGCCAGGTTGTTTTCGAGTGCAACAACTTTGTTGAACGCCGTCGGGACGAAGGCGTGACGAATCCCTGGGACATGGAAATCCCAATATTAGGTGTCGAAGGATTCCGAAAGATGGGAGGATGATGAATTTCTCGCGAGTCTGGCAGTGCCACGAATTCACCACACACGTGTTGACACACATTACATCTCATCAGCGCGTCACATTCAAACAACTCTCATCCTTTCACAATAGACATACATAACAGCGGCCATTGAAAATACATCCCCTGGTGGCGTTGGCAGCACTTGCATTTGTTTCACCGGAAACCATCAACTACCTACGTCACAGGATGATTTCTTCCTTCTCCCACGTACACATTTTTTCATCTCGGACATTGGGGGCCCTTACACAAAAGCCATCACTTGACGGACCACTCGGCGGGGTTTCGGTGATGTGGGCGATATCCTCGACACTCTGTTTTACATATGCCAGTCCTTTTTTCACGCGATATCAGCGGCGTTTGGCAAGAGCCCGCCAGCCACCATTTTGTTGTGGTCTTTTTTGCCTTGTTTATTCATTTCATGACTCTCTACTGGTATTCAATCGGGCGGCCCGGGGCTCGGGCTTTGGATTTGCCGGTGTGCGGTGGAAGGAAACTACTTAGGTATACATTTGCCGGAACGGCATGCAAGTTTAGGTGTTTGGTTTTTAACGGCGGCGGCACGTCGAATGTACATATAGATTGGAGGCGTGGGCAAGGGTGAAATACAGAAGACTTTCCCTTCTGACTGGGAGTGCGATTCCATACGATGTGCTATGTGACAGCTCAAGTACTCTGCTCCGCAGTAAGCGCGGCCTGCATCTCGGTCCTCCACGCCGCGAGCGTCGGCTTCAGCGCCTCCCACCTCTCCAAGGCCTCGGGGCTCAACAGCGCCTCCCGGCTGGGGTAGTAGGTCTCGAACTGCGGCTTCCCGTCGGCCAGCTCGACGAAGGAGCGGCGGCTGCGCGTGTAGATGTGCAGGTCGGGCTGGACCTCCCAGGCGCGATCCAGCGTACCAACGCGGAGGTACGACACGTGCGGGCCGGCGTCGGCGTAGTAGCTCCACAAGCCGGCGAGGCAGGCCGGGCAGTGGAGGACGGTTGTGCCGAGGCCGGATTCAGAGGGGAGGCAGATGGGGGTTGGTTCGGGGGGGTTGGTCGAAGAGGGGGGAGTGGCGTGGGTGAGGGAGGCGAAGACTGGGTGAGTGGACGCGGCGGAGGGTGAAGAGGGGGTTGTTGCGGTTGTTGTTGAGGAGGGGGCGGAGGCGGGGATGGAGGCCGGCGCGGAGGGGAGGAGGTGTATGGCGGTAGACTCGATGATGGCGTTGAGGGCAAAGGCAGAGCCGGTTTGGCGCTGGCAGGCGGTGCAGTGGCAGCAGTGCACGAGGAGGGGGGGTTGGGCGAGGCGGTAGCGGACGAGGCCGCAGGGGCAGCCGCCTTCGAGGGAGGTGGAGGAGGTCATTGTTGGAGGGTGATTCGGACTGTTTAAACTGAAGAAGTAGTAGAGAGTGCTAATGAATGTAAGTGCAGAAAGTGATCAGGAGAATGGTGTTGTACGATTCTGTATTTGTACATGTCGGAGAGAGGGCGCGGCAACCGAAAGGTACCCGCGTGTTAGTGGCGGACGGGTAATCAACGGGCGACGAGCGCCGACCAGTGAGCTTCGTTGACATGGCCGAATTAGGAAGGACGGCCAAGGCGACTTGCGCACGAGTTGCAGAGGAGCTGAAGGCGAGGGGTTTTGTGCCCTAATAATGCCATGACTGTGAGAAACTTTGCTTATGCTGTACATAGTCCCTTGATCACTACCTGAAAAGACTGGTCGTGATTGATCAAATAGATGTCGCTTCCCTGGTCAAACCTGAGTGCAGCCAACTTGTAAACAATCCTTGGTCCACCAGAGACACCCTTTTCTGAGATGCGAAGGCGGTGATAACTGGGGCTGGCAATAAAGATGTGGGCGCGTTTTGTTTTTCCTCGTTCAGTCTACGGACTAAGAAAACACAAACCGTCCTCCACGTCCGCCAAAGAAAGGAACTGCTTCCAATGTTGCAAAGTCTGCGTCCACCTGCATCAAGGTTTTATGATGTAGATGTGTCGTGCCGTTTTCAAAGAGCCCCCCCCCCCCGGAGATCTCGTCCTGTCAGATACGATGTATATTGGGCACTCGCGGAGCCATTTTGGAGGGGAAGCTTGGTCATTTCCACGAGGTCTTCGGGGTGTGCACTGCCGGGGTGTTCTCTCTTATAGTGGCGTAGATAGAAGGCTCGGCACGACTGAGGCAGTCCGTTAATGATGCTCCCACGTAGCTCTCCTACCAATTTTCTTTTTACTTGGTCAACCTCTTTTGTTTGGTTCGCACTGACTTTCCCATTGGAGAGGGGAAGCTGCACAAGGTACTGGGAGCTACACCGTCCCCAAAGTCCAACTGAGTCTCATCGAGAAAGCCCTATCTGAGAAAGATACCAGGCATTCTCGTCAAAATCTTAAGGTAGGGCAACCTTCCAGTTTCCCAACAGATGTAAACCAACTGTCCCAGTTCGGAGGCCGTGAGAGTCGAAACTACCTCCAGGGCCGAGAAGCACTTCATGAAACGATTCTAACAGGTTAGGACGAGTCGTAGGGCGGCTATCATCTTGTATTTGTCGGCGATTTCACGCAATTTGAACAGCTCAGTGAGTCCCATCACCGAGGGAGTTCGAACGTGTCCCGGATTGTGGAGGCACTTCGTGGGCGTGACGAATGATGATGCTTGGTGCCTGAACGTGGCAGGTATTAGTATCGACGAAGCATGATGGACGGAGATGAGTTTCATGTGAAGATATGAGAAACAGTCAATCGGGTATCCCCAACTACCGTATCTGCCCTCACTCGACTCGTCTGGAATGCGTCGTAAGAATGGAGGCGTCTTGGAAGGCAGTGAGGCACCTTGGGAGGGAGCCCAACTGGGAGTCTGGGAATGGTGTGCCGGTGACGAAAAAGCCTTGCACCCAAGACTTATACGAGGAAAACGATGCAAGTCCACATCCTTTTATTTAGTCCAGACCCTTGAATCTCCTCACTCGTTTTTTACTCCCAATCTCTCCCTCCTGTCGCCGGATCGGATATCGGCACGCATCCTGACAGCCCTACAGGGCACTAATCCTAAAGCGGCATAAGCGTCTCATCAATGCCAACCACGTCATGGCAGCTGCGACCTCGAATGGATTTCCTCTTTGACTCTTCAATCATCCTCCCCATCTCAATCATTAGACATCATCAGTTACGACTATTTGTACACCATGCCGAATACTGGGAAACCCAGCAAGGACTGTCACCTCTGTCGGTCGAGGCGCGTCAAGGTACGCACGTGTCGCTGCTTCTGTCAGCTTTATCGCTGGCTCCTTCCCCATGCAACTCCACCCTCTACTAAGCAGCCTTCAACCCCCAATCTACGGAACATGCCTTGATTCCTTGGCTTCTGCACATCTAACTCGGGCCGCAGTGCGATCTTGCTAGACCGGCATGTCAGAGATGCATCAAGTACGGCGCTCAATGTCCCGGCTACCGCAATGAACAGGAGCTCGTCTTTCGCAATGCCAACCCCACCAACATGAAGAAGCGCAAGAAGCGCACTCCAAAGGCATCGACGAATGCATCCGATGCGTCTTCTTCACAATCGACGCCATCTCCCTCGGAGATGGACTATGCCACCCCTTTGGCGTTTCTAGATGATTCCGATTGGACCCCTGCTTTAACTGCAGGTACCTCGATCATCTTGGACCCGGCCCCCAAAGACAACAGGCTCGTCCTCCATCCGTCGCTCAGCCAGCACTGGACAACTCACTCGATCCCCATCCTCCTCAACGTTTATTCTACTGTAGAGTTTCTTCACGACATCTATCGTGATACCAACGCCGACGGGCCGCTCATTTGGGCCGCCCACCTCTTCTCACGAACCTACGTGACCAATCTCAAGCACTCGTCTGGCATGCACAGAGAGTCGGTCCCAGAGGCCGAGCAGGAGATTGGCAAATATCTCGGAAAGACGCTGAGCGCCGTGCACCTTGCATTGAAGACCCCCGAGGGAGCGCTGAGGGACGATGTCCTCGCAACCGTATGGATTCTCGCAAACTATGAGGTATCTTTCCCATTGACATTTTTTCGGTTAATTGGCAGAGCTAACTGGACAGCTGCTCATGGGCTCTATCAATCGGATGGAACCCTTGAGTCCATGGCATCTACACGCACGCGGCCTCTACAGCATTCTCAAGACAAGAGGATCGAAGTGGTTGAGAAGCGACTCCGGTCGGGCCGGCTTCTGGCCTGCCTACAACATGGTGGTAAGTTTTCTCGTGCCAATGCCATGGCCGTCCACTCACAATTACCAGCAAGTGCAATGCCTTCTCACGAATATCGAGTGTCCCCCTGAGTCGGAGGAGTGGCTGGGCATCATAAGAGAGGACGCGCACCCCCTCGAGCGCCTTGCGCTCTACGTTTCCGTCTTCATCACCAAGGTTGCTCATGTTCAGTCTCGAATCCAGACAATTCTCAGCAATGCAGACTTTGTCACTGCCGCCGACGAGTATCATGAGTTGGTCGGCTGCATGTCGCAAGCCGAGGACGATCTGAAAGAATTCTTCGAGAAGGAGAACGTCCCTCTCGCCCATGACCTTGACCCGTACATGCAAAACATGTATTATTCCACGCGGGTCAAGGGCTACCATCTGTTGCTGATTTTCGTCACCTTCCTAACTCACCACATCGCCGCTCCGGTTCCCTTGCTTGTTCTCCAAGCGCTGCGTACGCACTGCATTGAGATTGTCCGCAGCTCGGCCGATAAGATCCTCGAGAGTCTACCGAGAACCCTTGACCCGAGGGCATTCAGGCGCAACCCGTCTCCAAAGACGCTATTCGATGCCTTGAAGCTGATATGGCCCCTCACGGTCGTCTACGTCTTCCCAAGCACGCTCGAGTCTCAGAAGGAGGTTGCGCAGAAGTCACTGGCCATCATCGGGCGTGAGCTCGGGGTTCGGCAGGCGCTGAAGGTGCACAAGTTTGAGGACAAGTTCCCGCCCGAGGCCAGGCGGCCAGTGGATCTGATAGTCGATGAGTTTACTCTGAATCCGGTATCGGTTCCTCGACCAGGAGTCCAGTTGGGGAACAGCTGAGGCTTGATCAGGCACTTGGGGGATCTCTCTTGATATCACGATGAGGTCGTGGTTGTCTCTGTCGAGGCTGCCTCATGAAGCGAGGCATGAAACGGAATGCGGGCGACGCAGGCGTTCAGGCGCTCGAGTCTTGGCTTGACCTCCCTGGCGAAAGCGAAGGGAGCGCCCAGAGCATCAGCCTCGGTTCGAACTGGTGCCGATAGATGGTGCCACCAAATGACGGAAGTCTGGCTCGAAGTAATTCTTGCCAAGTCAACAGTCAAGCATAGCCTTTTCGACTAAGGCCGGGAAACATTGGCACCGAGGTCCTAGAATAGGGGTCTAACGGGATGGAATACGAAGCGATCGCCAGCGCCGAGCTGTGGCGGAGCAGGGATTGTTGGCTGTGGCGGTGCGTTTCTCGCCATCAGGCGAAGGATGAAAACTTGTCGATCACGCTGGAGGTGCAACGTTTCACAGAGACGCGGTGACGGTTGGCAAGGTTGGTCAGCGTGGTGGTGGTGGTGAGTTGACAGAGGCTCGTGTTTTGCATTAGAACTAATTCGGTTTCGAACAAAGACGCGAACGGGTTACGCAGGCTCTCGGAGGCCCTCGAGGGACGAATCTTGGGTATGTACTCGAGTTGAGCTGGTTGGATCATCGGAGCTACGGACTTGGCACTGTGCCAAGGTGTTGGGTACAGGTGCCTACACAGTGCGTATTCTAGCCGAGTCAATCTGACGTCAAGATAAAATCGCAAGTCCAAAACCTGCTACACGACCAGTCATTACATGATTGCCCGAGTTGGCGGCTTGATTTGATTTAGGCGTGTATTATTGAATCGATCAATTGATATAGCATTTATTCCTCAATTGATGGATATTGCCGACCCCGGATCATATCAGATGAAAACAAAGAGACTTTGTGCCGAGGTGAGGTCATCACCACCACGTCGATCCAATCAGGACCATGTCGCCGCCCGGGGCGACGGATGAAAACGGTAGCGATCCGCCGTGGGAGCAGCTCGGGCGGCCATGATTGGAATGCTTCTTGGCGAAGCTTAGTTTGGATCAAGTCGTGGGCCAGGGGTTGAAACAGTCGGTTTGGTGTTGCTGCTGTGGCCATGATGCGTCTTGGAGAGAGAACAAGTACTTGTACCCCCCCTCACTGTGGCTTCTGGGTTCGAACTCGCTCACTTCTCTGCCAGGTTATGAACAAAGCCTCCGACCTCGCCCGGGATTGCTCAAGGGTGGGCTGCATATCATCACCACCACTGGCTTGTACTGTTGCATTGCCACTCGTCATTAACTTTGGGACTCGCAGCCATGAGCCTGACTGAACAATCCCCCTCGCCCGCCGGGCCTTCGAGGTCTGAACGGCCTCAGTTCAACTCTCAACTCACCTCGGATCGACTGCGAGAAGGTTTCGGCATGGCACCGCTGCCCTTTAAGAACGGAGGCTATATTCGGAAGGGAAGAAGATCCATATTTACCGAGGTCGGCCTAGACGACGATGTCACTTGCTCCCTAGGGAAGCAGAAGGTATCCTTTCAGCTGTCGACGGGTGGCGACGTGGAGCCTGAATCCCGGGAAGGGAGGGACCGAGATCAGGACGAAGACTTGGACGAGCGACGCACAAATACGCTTCAGTCGCCCGAAGCACTCGACCAGCAGCATCACGACCAACATGTCCCTGTGTTGCCGTCCAAGCCCAAGCCGCGGTACGCCGAGCTCGCCCACCGAAAAGGCCGTCCGAGAATCAGGACGGCGTCTGCAGTGCCGCAAGGGACCACCATGTCTCGCTTCACCATGCTGGCCATGCTCGTGGCCGTCGTGCTGCCGGCGTTTAGCTGGCGCAGCGGCGAGTCAAAGGTCGAGCTGAGCGGCGCCGGCGCGGGAGCCGTGATGAAGAGGGAGGACAGTCCGACGAGTGTGTGTTCGAGATGGGCGCTCCAGGCGGCTCTCTTGAACGGGACGGTATACATGTACGGCGGCAGAGCGAAGATGGACAAGGACCAAGACAACAATACCTGGAACAACTACTTTATCACGCTAGATCTCACCAAGGACTGGGATGTCGGCTCTCCTCCGCTCAAGGGCCTGGAGAGACCCGACGGACCCCCGGAAGTGTCCATGGGATATCTCTGGAACGACTACAACAACCTCTACCTCTACGGCGGCCAGTTCTCCGACTCTCCCTACGTCGAACCCGGGGCCGAGTCGACATGGAAGTACTCCATCAAGGACTCGACGTGGACCGAGTTCGCCAGCCCAAAGACCTCTGCGGGAAACTACTCGGAACCGTCCAACGTGGCCGTCCACCGGGCCGCCGAGGGTGCTGGCCTCTCGGTGCCGGAACTCGGCTTGAGCTGGTACTTTGGCGGGCACCTCGACTGGTCCACGACGCCCGGCTGGTCGAAAGACACCGACCGCGTCTACCTCAAGAGCCTCCTCGAGTTCACGCACCCAGGCTACGTCAACTCGGGCGTGACAGCGCTGTCGGCCGGTACCGGGGCGGGCTCGCAGGGCGCCTTCCGGAACATTACCCGCGGCGGCGCGCAGCAGGCCGGGAGGTTCCCCGAGAGGGCCGACGGCTCACTCGTCTTCGTGCCTGGTTGGGGGGACTTGGGCGTCTTGATTGGGCTGGCGGGAGGGACGGCTGATAATTTCACGGTTGACTTGCACACGCTGGATGTTTATGATATTGCCAATTCGCAGTGGTTTCACCAGGAGACGACGGGGGATGTCCCTGGGGTGCGGGTGAATCCGTGTGCCGTGGTGGCGAGCGCCCCTGATGCCTCGAGTTTCCAGATCTACCTCTTTGGAGGCCAGAACTTGCCCTACGTGAGTCCCTTTACCCCCGTGTCCTAGATATCTCGAGTCTAACACTCGTAGGGAAACCAAACCCAGTACAACGACATGTACATCCTCACCACCCCCTCCTTCACCTGGCTCAAAGTCGACCAGTCCAACCAACCCAACCTCCCCTCCCGCCGCGCCGGCCACTCGTGCGCCATGCGCGACGCCCAACTCATCGTCGTCGGCGGCTTCCTCGGCGACGATAGCCCCTGCGACGACCCGGGCTTTCACGTCTTTGATGCTTCGGCCCTCGAGTGGAAGGCCCGCTTTCGCGCCGCCGACCATCGTCCAGACTGGCACCCGGATAACCTCGTGCTCGCCGGTTCCTACGGGTACTCGGTGCCCGAGGCCGTGAGGGAAATTATTGGTGGTGGGGAGCACGGGGGTGCCACGGCGAGTACGCCTGCCGTTGGGCCTGCGACTGACGGGCCGTTTGCCACGGGGAAGGCGCCCGTGTACACCGTCACTCAGCCCGCCGCCACAGCCACCATGACGACTGGCTCTGACCCGACCGACTCCGGCGACCCCTCCTCCTCCTCCGACTCGCGCCCGGGCCTCGCCGCCGCCGGTCTCGTCGCGGGCATCGCCGGCCTACTCGCCCTATACCTCGGCTTCTGCGCGTGGCTCTACCGCCGCCAAGTCCGCGCCTACAAACAGCACCTCGCCGTCGCGAACCGCTACTCGGGCGAGTCGCCCAACTTGTCTACGGCGCAGGTGCGGCCGAGTCGCTGGTCTTCGCGCGAGAGCTTCTTCGGGTGGGTTGGCAGCGGCGGTAGCGGTGGCGGGGAGTTTGACGAGTCTGTCGGCTCGAGCGGGGGGACGTCGAGCGGTCAGGGGGGAACGTCGAGCGGTCAGGGGGGAACGTCGAGCGGTCAGGGGGGGACGTCGAGCGGTCAGGGGGGGAAGCAGCGGAATGAAGGGTCGGGGATGGGAGGCGGGGTTGCGGGGGGGTCGACGGAGAGGTTGTTGGAGGGGCAGGAGCCGAGTTTCTTTAGTGTGGTTGTTGGGCCGAGGAGGGCGTTGAGGGTTGTTAATGGGGTTGAGTAGTGAGTATGTTTAAGGGGAGGTGGAATGTAGGATATATGGTGAGGGAAAGGGGATGGGATATCTATTTGTTTTGGAGTTGGCGCTGGGTTGGGATGGCTTCATGGATGAGAACGACTAATGAATAACATAATCTAGCGGATAGCAACACAACAGGACAAAGCAGTCAGTCAGTCCTTCCACAATACCCATTGACTCAACACTAAGCAAAAAGTGAAGATAAGGCGTCTCTCTCTATCCATCACATATTCTCATAAAAATGCAAAAAAGAAATGATGAGACTGGGACTCGAACCCAGGAGGATTGCTCCATCAGGAATCTTAGGGAATTAAGGTAACCTTAACCTGACGCCATAACCAACTCGGCCATCTCACCCAATGATTTGATGGAAGACCGTTGACAGGTTGCAGTAGATACAGCTGCCACACTGTGATGGACCTAAACTTCGAAGCCTCTGAGATTTTTGTTTGGGTGCGTCGGCATGCATGCATCATTCATCAATGCGATTGAATCAATTGTGTGATTCATTCTTCGTATTAATATCAATTCATCACAAGCCTAGCCGCGGTGGAAATCAGCATCCCCGGCTTTAATCTGTGTTCAGGCGATTTTGAAGCCCATCACCGGTCGCATTGCAGGCACATAAAATCACAAGTCACAGTCGCAATACGTACAGCCGTCGCGATGTCCGTCGTGATCACGTGAAAGTCACGTGACGTCTTCATTTTCATTGGCTCAAACCACTGCCTACATTCTCCCTTTTCGCTTCCCCCCCTTCCCTCCTGATGAGATCGCTCGCACTCGCACGGCCAAGGCACAGACACACACACAGACACACACACACACCATTAAACGCACGTGACACTCAATGTTAATCAGTTGGGAAGATCGCCCTGAAAGAACCTTTCGTCACTACCGTCCCTCAAGGTCAAAGTGAGGTTCTTTCGCTGAGATGCTGAGATGCACCAATGAGGAATCGCCATTCCCAGTCGGTTTTTACTTGAGGGGGCACAGCTGGAGTGACGTTAGAGCCGGGCACTGCATTCCATAGTAAGCCAAGGCTTTGTGACAAGAAGCATACCGGAATACGTCGTACTTCGTACATCCAAGAGGATCACAATCAAGAAGCGTTCAAGATTACACCTAGCAACGATTCAATGTACAATGTATTCTTTATTCGTCATGACATCGTATGTCTATACCTAACCAAAACCAACCATCTAACCAATGTCCCCCAACCTGCGCCAAGATAATCGCAAATGCCCAGAAACGCCCATTCTATCCAAGTGACGGTTACCAACCCAATCCCGCGTCTCGAAACAAGTCTTTACGCCCGACCCATTCGTAAACTTCGTTACTCGGTCAACTTCTTCAGCTCCTTGTTGGAAATGGTGCTGACAAAGGCTCGGACGAGAAACTGTCGCCAGACCTTGTTGACCTTTTCCTTGGGCTTCTTCTTCTTGTTCTTGTTCTTCTTCTTCTTCTTTCCTTGGCTGTCCACATCGTTGTCGTCTTCCGGATCCTCAACATCTTCGACATCCTCCTCGAAGATATCCAGCTCATCTTCTTCATCAGCCTCCGTCAATACGCCCTTCAACTCCTGCTTGCCAATCCTGTAGGCCAGCTTCAAGTAGCTTCGGACAGTCAAATCCCGAAGCTTGTAGACCTTGTCCGTCAGAGTGCTGTACTCGACCTCAAACTTGAACTCTCGGGGCTGCGGCTGGCCGTGTTTCGGCTCCCTGTCGCTGAAATCCCCATCTCGCCAGCGCTTCTCGTCCACGGCCTCGTCCAAGTCATTGTTGAGATGAGTGAGGTTGGCAAAGTATTGGGTGTAACCAGTCAAGGTGAAGGGCTGAGGGAAGTAGGCCGGGCCAGGCGTTGAGCCTTTGGCTGGGTCGGCGGGGATGACGAGGTTGGGGTCGGTTGGCTTCTTCTTTCTGCCCTTTCTGCCCTTCTTTCCCTTTCTCCTCCGCTTCTTCTCAGCTTCGAGGTCACGCTTGAGCTCCGCGCCATCTCCCTCATCGTCATCATCCTCGTCCCAGGTTTTAGGCGCAGGGGCTGTTCGGGGATCAAATCGATCAGCCCAGACAGCCGCGTCTTCGTGGCCTGTAATGTTGTACTCAATGACCCGGATGGTGGGGAAGAAGTTGGGGACAATGCTGGGGCTAATCAAGGACAGCTGGTATCGCTCGCCATATTTGCCGCCAATCTTCTTAAGGGGGTTCTTCTTCTTCTTCTTTCCCTTTTTGCCTTGCCCGTCGACATCTGGTTCGTCGCTGTACTCGTCGTCTTCGTTGCCATGTTCTTCGTCGTCGTCGTCGACTTCCGTAGACTTGGAGACGGCGCCAGGGAGGCCAGCCCAGGACTCTCTAAGTTCTCGTAGGTAGTCGCTCTTTGATTTGATGCTGAAATCTTTTCCCTTTGCTTTTCCCTTCTTGAATTTTGAAGTGATTGAAACCTCCTCCTGGGCGCCGATGAGACCAAGGTCGATTTCCTTGGTGTCTTGAAGCAGGAAGTGGTCAATGTTCATGTGGCCGTAAAAGGACCCAGTGACCACGTCGCGGAATTGCCTCAGCCACAACGTGTACTTTTGCCAGCACGTCTCATCCCAATTCTGTTTGCTCTCGGTCCGGGCAGGCGGGACGTGTCCGATCAGGATGGCCTTCATGCCACGCTCGCGGAGGCGCTGCAGCTGAATGCTCAGCCACTCGAGGTGCTTGAAGCCGGGTTCGAGGGGGTCGGCGCAGCCGTCAACGCCAGCGTTGCGGTCGAAGAAGTACATGGTGTTGAGGCTGAAGACGGACAGCTTGTCGGGAATCACCTCGACCTCGAACCAGCCGCCAAAGGCAAACGAGTGGCGCTGCTCCTCGGGGATGAAGCGGTGCCAGATGTCGCTGTAGGCCTGAAGCCACTTGTTGGGCCCCGCGTAGAAAATGTTGTGAGGCAAAAAGTCATTGTTGCCAAAGGTGGGAATGATGGGGATGGTGAGCTGTTGATCGCCGTCGGTAAAGGCCGCGACGACCTTTTCGGAGAGGAGCTGGTTGGTGCCCAGGACATCGCTTTTATTCCGTGGAATCTTCTCGTCGCTATCGTGTCTCGCACTGTCGCCAGTCCAAATGACGAAATCGACTTGGTCCTTGAGGTTTTCGCGAATCCAATCGAGGGTCGAGTCGACGAGGGTCAAAGGCGAGTCGCAATCGCTCGTCTCGGCGCCGTAGACACCAGCAGGACCTTTTTTGCGATGGCAGGCGACGCCTTCCGCGGTGGAGGAATGAGGCTGGTAGAAGGTGTCGGGATGAAAATCTGGGTTGGGGGTAGTGTTAGATTGAGTTTCTCGGACGAGGCAGCGTCAACAAATGATGTTTGCCGTGTGTCGCGACGGGCAAGACGACCAGGAACATCACACCACGCAGAGGTAACCCTAGCATGTGCTCGCTTCAACGCGCATGCATGCACACCAAACGTACCTGTGATATGCAGGAACCTGCCCTGCAGCTTCCGGGGCTGATTCGGGGGCTGGACATGTTTCGTCGTGACCGCGTCGGATCCGTCTGGTTGATTTGCGCCGTTGAGCACGATCTGGCTTCCGTCCGAGATTGGCGATGGAGAAGCGGCAGACAGCAATAGGGCAGCCACGGCCAGCAGCCGGGCGCCTGAATTGGGCATTTTTTTTTTTCGAGGGGGAGGCGGCGGCCTCGGCGAGGAATCCGGGTCCTTGGACTGTGTCTGTTGGGAGGCGTTTTTGTGGCGGGAGGAAAAGATGTTAATTGGTGTCCACGGGTTCCCAAAAAGGAGAAGGAGCTTGTGTGGATGGGTTCAAGTGCCTTCCCAAGCAATGCGGAGGAGAATTGATGGGTTGTTGGAAAGCGCGAACGATGTTTTGTCGAGAAGAACAAATCTCAAACAGAAATGAGAGGCAAAGAGGAAGGCGCGTATGAGGTCATTCTGGTTCCATGCAGGCGCGGTGGGATGAAGAAGAAAAAAAACAAGGGTCCTTCCTCGAGAGACAAGAGACAGGCAGCTAAATGAGGTCCCGAGGTAGCCAGTAAGAAAGCGCGGTTCTGCTCAGGGGAGGGATGGGTTAATTAAAGGTTCGTAGAAAAGTCAACACCCAACTCTGTCGTTCTCTGGGAAGTTCCGTATACCGTAACGATGATGCGGATAAAGCAAAGAAGGAAGAGAATAGAAGAGAGTCTCTTTCTTTCTAGACCCAACAGCACAAGAGGAACAAAGACCGAAGCGAATTTATGTCAACGGTGAAGGCCCCATCATGCGACCACATGCCCATCTCCAACTCCACCGACTCCCCCAGCCGATTACCTGCCGATACCCCTCCATCGTCATGCCTTCCCACGCTGTCTCGCAGAATCCCGCACGCCACCAAAAAACTACAGTACATGAAACTCGACGGGCCAACAAAAAAAAGGTTGCGAACCCGCGCAACGCCCTCGTGTCGGCACGCGCGCTCCAAGTTCGCTGCCTGCCGTGGGAACTGCCAAACCCCCTCCCTAGAGTTGGAGGGCGAAAAAAGGGAGGGAGGGAACCAATCTTGGGGTCCATGGGCTACACGTGGGAAAAATGGCTGAGACGGGGTCGAAAAGAGGCCTGACGATGGGAGCCGGGCACTTGGGGCACACGACAGTCTCGGATGACATGTGTCTGGTTGATGGAGTATGAGACAGGTGGCGTGTCTGTTAAAGAGCATTCTTGAGAAGACAGGTAGCTGGTACCCAGTACTAAGTTATGTCATTTCCTTGTCTCAGCCATGTATCAACGTCGGTACAGATACTGTTCAGTTATTTGCATCGACAGCACCGAGAAAAAGCAACACCCTCAAGACAAAAGAAAGGGGATGGACTGCATCCCGCCAAGCGCCTACAGAGTACACAACGGCCAGCCACTTGACGCAGGCCATCAAGGTGCCATTACCCCCATCTCCCACAAGCTCCCATCCCCTCCATCCATCCCACGCTTTTCTGATCTGTGGGGATTTCCTCTCAGAAACAAACATCTTCTCATCAACCGCCAGTTTCCGCCTCCCACAAGAGGTGACTATTGACCCCGTGCCCTTTCCTCTTGACTCCGTTCTCAACTTGTCATCGTAAGACGAGGTCGCAAACTCCCCGCTCCGACCTTTAACCAAGCTAAGTGTCATCACAAGTCACCCGTCGGAGCCATGGGAATAGGGCCGTGAGAAACGCGGTGTAGTCATGTTTACCCGGCCCTTGGCTTTTTTGGGCAGTTGAGGCCGGATGTTGGGTTTGCACATGTGTTCTTTTTTTTTTT
>JAMQMW010000491.1:0-10538 GCA_024115155.1 Thelonectria blattea
CGGAGGAACATTGCAGGACAGGCGCAACAGGGCCGAAATCTCAGAGATTAACGAATCCTTCCTTCGCTCTTTACTGATTAATTGATTCGCGGTCAGCACAGTCGCCGTGTTTGTCCAGATGATTGCTTCTTGCTTGCTTGATCGATTGATTGATTGTCTGCCTTGACCCTTCAACCACGGGCACTCCCCATTGCAACGTCTTGGTGTTACAGAGATAGAAACAACAGAGCAAGCACCAAAAGAAAGTCGTTACCCGCTCGGGTGACGCTAGGTGCGACTTTAGGCCGGCGGTCTTCCGTTATAGTGCTGTTCAAGTCCGTGTGCGTGCGCGGCGGGTGGGAGCTAATGATGCGGGAGGATCGAGGCTTGGCGCGGGAAGAGAGAGAGAGTGCGAGGGAGGCAGGGAAGAGACGCAGGGAGACCGTGAGACGCGAAAAGAGAGCGAGGGCGAGACGAAGAAGAAGCGAAGAGGATCATCATGGCTGTGCACAACGACTGAAAATTCAATCTCGCTGTGGGGGAATCTGTTGGTGGTATTCGTAGACAAGGAAAGAGGACGCTTCATTCGTCCCTGCCCCGTAGGGCTGCCGCCAGCCTGCGCCTGCCTTGTTCGTCTCATCCCGTGGTGACGGTAGGCAGTTGCAATCGCAGTCATTTTTCCTCTTCTGGTTACGGTGGTTTGTCGACACGTCGTCATCACCATAATCATCCCAACGGGTTTCATTCTTCGAGAGCACTGCACTCAAACCTCTCGTTCTCGCTTGATGATGATGCTCTGGATGACAGGTCACCACCTTCGCACTTATCCTCCTTGGGCAACAGTTTCGATGTGACCCCTCCTGGCTACCCAACGGCTGGTTGAAGATTGCCCTGACAGGTTTTTGCCAAGATCTCGCCGATCCAATCTCTGCGGCCGTCGTCGTGGATTGATTGTCACCCATCCCTGGCGCATTTCCCACGGCCGGGTGGCTTAGCAATCGTCGTCGTGGGCTGCCGCAGCGCGAACGAGTGCGAGCTTTAGCGTGTGGGAAGGATGCGATGCGAAATACGCCGGTCTCTCATTGGTTCGAGGCCATGGAAATGTTTGAATTCGGGAATCGGTCTTTTACGTTTTTCCCCGTCCCAATCCCGTGGAATTCACGATGGACACACACACACACACACGCACGCACGTCACTTTGTGAATAGCCGACCGAGTGAGCCTAATTTGACGAGAGCTTCGTCGTCAGCTTCGCATTCGACTCATACACTGTCATAACCATAATCGTCATCCTCAACACCATCACCACCAACCTCATCATCACCAGAACCAACATGCGAGCACTTCGTCCCACTGCCTCCCCCGGGACTCTGTGTCATTGGTCCCAACTCAGCACTGAAATCTCACTGCGACAATCTCTTCTCTGTCCCATCCCAAGATCGCATCTCTAACCGTATTGGTCCCCTGAAATCCGCTCCGACCAAAGGCAAGCCCCTCCCGCATGTCCGAGTCCGTGTCCGCATCCACCTGCAGCCTCCCTCCTCCGTCTCCGTCGGCGTCGTCCAGGCTTCGTTGCAGTCTCCGAGCAGTGACCGCCGCTGCTCGACCGAGACGTCTCCTTGTCCGTTGTGGCAAGTACACCATCTATTGCCACTCCGTTCAACTTATTCGCCTCGCGATAGCTTCATGGAAGTCGACAAAGTTTTTGGAAAGGTTTGGTGGCCAACTCAGTAGTCAACGTAGATAGCACGGGGTATAATAGAAGAGGGACTTGCGGAATGCCAAGTCGAGCCATAAACCTGTCAGACAGACAGACCTTCAGCAACGCCAATGCCAGTCAGACGCAGCGAAGCGTCAGCGCGCGTAATAATGCAACCCTTTTGACGAGGATGCGGATCCCACGGCTTTGGGACACGGAGTTCGCGCATCTGCTTCGTCGGCCGGATTTGAGAGACAGAGCTGCTGGTGAGACGATTAATCACTTGGTGTGTTAGGGACAGATCGGTCGACGAGCGAGAATGCGCCACGACGATGTCGTGGATTGGCATCATCGGAGAGATTTCAAAGAAAGCAAATCGTCAACGATACGCTCGCAATTCTACCTACGCCCGAGTTCTCGAACGATGCGTGACGACGGAGCGAGCAAACCGATCAGAACGATCCAACCAACATGAATTGCTGTAACCACTTCGGCCGATTTTACCCCCATTGCTGACAACTTGCAGAAATCGAAACACAAGACTAAACCAGTTGCACAGAGACCGACCACATGGCTCTCGAAAGGGAAATATCCTCGAATGCCTCGATGCTCGTCTCAAACTCCTCCGCTGGCCAACGGAACCTGCCGAACCGTTGAACCCCACATATTGCTAAACAAGCAGGGTGCTAAGTAATCAAGCACAGGCGTGGTGGCAGAGTGGTCTAATGCGTATGACTAGAAATCATATCTCCTCGGAGGCGTCTGTTCGAATCAGGCCCACGTCGGCGAAATAGCCTCTCATCCAAGATGAGAAGAACCTGTCTTTTTTTTGCATTTTTTGGTATGTTGGCTAAATATCTTTCCTTCTTTTGCTTTTTTGGTCTCTGTTATTGCAACGGTGCTAACATATATCACTTGGCCGAGTTGATACGACACCATCCCCAGACTCCAGTTCTCCCTCACGGCGAGAACCACATCGAAACCCGACAATCCTTCACTTTCAGTAGCCGCCGACGAGATGACGAATACTCGAATTCGAAACCTTGATTGAACATATCTGCGCATTCATTCTCATTTAGGTTTATATCGAATAGGCTAATCCCATCCCCCCCAGTGCTTCGGGACCTACTGAGTTACATCCAACTCAACCACCATCCTTCACGAGGACACACTCTTATTACAGCTGACTTGCTTGACAGAAGACAATCTTAACAATTAGTAGATAAGCCGAGACTCGAGCATCAAAGCTATACGAACGAATGACTACCAGCCTTCCCCCGACTCTTCGAACGCGATCCTCTCTGATAACCACTCAGCCTCATCTAGTCATCACTTCTATCGTAAGTGTCTTAAGCGCGAATAAGCTAATACTTCGGGTAGATTTGGAAATACTTACCTGTGGGACATTCTGTTTCATCTCTGGACACCTTTCCTATTCCGGTCGATGGCCAGTCTCGACTCTTCGTCTCTTCGTTTGTAAGTGACCTCTACGTAGATAAGCTAACATTCCGGGCAGATTGGCAATTCTTACCAGTAGGACCTTCTGTTTTCTCTCTCGGGACCTTTCGCATTCCGATCGACCTCCCGCCTCGTCTCTTCATCACTTCACTTGTAAGTGTCTTGAACGCGAATATGCTAACATCCCGTGTAGAATGGCAGTACCCACCCACAGGACATTCCGTTATTATATCTTGGGATCATTTGTATTCCTGTCGTCGTGACTAACAGTGTACAGGACTACGGCGACTCGAAACTGCACTCGCTGACTGGACATAGGAACTTTGACTGTCGGAGGCGTTTCATACCGGACAGAATGCCACTGACGGAATATAGGTTTATCTAACTAAGATGGCCCGTCTGAGACAGGGAAGTGACTCGCTGACTATAGGCATTTTCCTACAGAGATGGTAAGTTTGAGATGGAGAAACTGACTGACGGGCTATAGGACATATGTATAAATGTCTTATAAGACCGGGATGGCTAACTGATAGGACATGGGAACTTTCTTATGAAAAGCTTAGGTATGGGGCGGAGAAACTGACTGACGGGCTACAGGAACTTTATAAAAAGGATTACTTATAAGACAGAATCTTGCTAACAGCATAGAACAATACTCACAGAATACTGACACATTACTATTAGAAGCTCTCTGACTAATGGACCGCAGCTTCTACACTCATCTCCCACAGTCTTCACCACTCATTAACCCTCGATACTGCTAATCCATCTCTCAGTCAATCCCCCAAACAACCTTCTCAACCCATTCAACCGCGAGCACCGGTCCAACCCCCTGAAACGAGACACCACAGCGAACCCGTCCGTCCACCTTCACGGCTAACCCTTCCCCACGCTACCACGTTCCGCCGAGATGCCCGACACAAACCCATCCATCCATCCGACGGACACACACACATGTGCGACCTTGCACGAATATCGCAGGGTGAGACCCAAAATAGGCAACAAGGCCGGCAGAGCAGCCACAACGGGGACACTCTTTGTACCATCCAGGGCCATGAATCTTGTGAGCCGTCATCTTCCCGTGTTTCGAGCGACGGTGTGTCGTGGAACTGACATGATGCAGATGCTCCAGACTCGGCGCGTGGCAGCCAGGTTCGGGACAATGGGAGAGGGGAGAAAGGATCGGTGTCTAGGATCTTCGTGTTAGCCGCTGTTTAATATTATCAAAGGACTGTTCTGTTTCTGATCATCTTCATCCTCATCTCCCTCGTCCGTGTAGCCACACATCAGCCACTGACTCAACACCACGACATGACTCCAAGCCTCACATGATATCCCCTCACACTCAGTCGCCGTCCTTCCTCATCCAGTAATACCGTCGATTCGCCCTGAACCCCTCGAATGCCCTTTCATCCCAAATCGTGTGCATCCCACCTTCACCCCATCCAATCAAACTCGCACAATGCCCTCCCGGTAATTTCGTCCTCGGTCGACCCATGTGGCATCGGGTGGCTTGCCCCTTTGTGGGTTTCTGGGAAATGAAGAACTGCCGTGGGGTCGCGACGGCGCCGTTTCCAACCCCGGATTTGCCAAGCGTACGACGTAGTAATCCGCAGTTAGACGACGTAGCCTGGTTTCGAGTTTCGCTTCGAGGCTCAGTCCCGATCAACGTCACACTGACAACACATGGGACGAAAAGCAGATATCGGTGACTTTTGTCATTCACAGTAAATCATGAAATAGCTCAAAAACAAAACCGCCTGTCTGCGTTGCTACCTGGCAACCAGTCCATAGCTCGAGTCAATCGCTGTCAACCAGTGCCATACCCTGAATTGCCAAAAGATTGATTAGAATTAGATACACTCCGTCGTTGCCATAATGTGTAGTATTCAAACGTCTAGAAACTTTGTACATGCCAACTAGACATCCAAGTGCTAGTCATAAAATGCCGTCGCCTGCGGGCTTCGACTTATACAGTCGAGAGAATTGATTTAAGCGAGGACGAGGGCGGCAAGACCGGCGGCAGCGGCGAAGAAGGCCGAGCCGGTGACGGCACCAGCAGCACCGGTGACCTGGGGAGGGCTGGTGCTGGAAGGGGTGGTGGCGGGAGCACTGAATATCATTGTTAGCAAAGTGCTTCCTGTGCGGCTTCTCATTGTCAACTTACGTAGCGTTACCACCGCTGGCGGGGGTGGAGACGACGGGAGGGACGCTCTGAGTGGCGACACCAGTGCAGGGGATCTGGATGGTGGAGTACTCGACCGAGGTGTAGACGGTGGTGTAGCTCTTGGTGATGGCAGTCACCGAGGAAGAGGCGACGCACTCCTCGCCCGAGGCGGGAGAGGTAGCGGGCCAGGTACCGTTGCCAGCAGCGGAGGTGGGGACGGGGTAGGGAACCGACTCGGAGGGCTCCTCAGCAGAGTTCTCGCCGGTGGTGGTCTCGGCGGGAGGGAGGTAGGCGGAGGAGCTGGGCTCCTCGGCCGAGTTCTCGCCGGTGGTCTTGACGACCGTGGTCTCGGCAGGGTAAGACTCGGAGGGCTCCTCAGCGGAGTTCTCGCCAGTGGTGGACTCGGCGGGAGCCTCAGTGGTCTCCTCGACGGGGACCTCAGAAGTGGCCTCGGTGACGGGGCACACGGTGGTGGACACAGGCACGACCTCGGTGGAGATGACGGTGCTGTGGGCAGGGCAGTCCTCGACGCCCTCGGCGCAAGAGACGATGGAGTGAATCTTGGTCGAGTAGACGGTGCTGGTGGTCAGAGGAAGGACGGTAGAGGTGACCTGGGTGCTGCGGGCAGGGCAGTTGGTGACCTCGGGACCGCAAGAGGTGATGGTGACCAGCTGGGTGGTGTAGGCGGTGGAAACATCAGGGACCACGGCGGCCATGGCGCCAGAGGCCATAAGAGTGGCGGTAGAGAAACGCATCTTGAAGGTGTTGTGGTGTAAAAAGGTGGTGTTGAGAATAGAGTTGTTTGGTATCAAGGAAGGGCGGCTCAAGCGCGAAGGGTTGTTAATAAGTTCTGAAAGAATGGACGACCGAAGTCAAGAATTGGGACAAGAAGCAAGCAGCGTAAAGTTGACTTTTGGGCTGGAGAGGAGAGAGAGAGAAGAGAATGGTAGGATGGCAGTCGGTCGCATTTTAATAGCCATGTCCCTCCACCATGGGGAGGTCGAGAGGGAAATTACGTACCCTCGATCCATCTTCTTGCTCTGCCCAGGGGGTTTGTCGAAGGTTGGGATGAGCAGCAACCCTGGCAAATGACTTGGACAAGCATTGCAAGTTGGGACGGCCGAGCCATGTCGTGGTGGAACCGCCGTGGACCGATCCAGAGGCCGCTTCCTAGGATCAACACGGCGCTTGGATCACGGGCCACGAGGCAAGCAAGAACCATGCATCATGAGTGCCATGTATAACTCGTTTGATCTCGTTGGTTGTATTCGAGGGGAGGAGGCTGGCTGGGTTCAGGGCGAAAGCGTCGAGGGAAGCCACAACCGGCTGTACCCGGCCGTCATTGGACGCGAGAAATTGTTTTGTGCAAGGCCGCTTTGAGATTCAATCTCTTGAACAATCCACGGCAACCAAGAGGCAGCTCGTCTGGAGTTGAGTGCGGGTTTGCTGGTGGATGTGGCGGGTGGGTTGGTGGTGGGACAGGCCGTGGACCAGCCAGTCAAAGTGCTGTGCCTTTTTCCACTGCCCTTCTTCATCTCTTCAAGCTTCTTCACAGCGGCTCTTCACTCGGAGGTTCGCACTGGCGATCTCCAAAAGGCGCCGTCGGTTTGATGGGCGGTCCAGTGATGTGCAGGGGGCGCCAATCTCGTTGTGTCGGTGGCATGGCGGGCCATGAACCAGTCAAGGCTGCCTCTCAAGGTCCGATAGAACATGGCTGGAGAAATCGAATCGATGAGAGCTGAAGTTGCCCGTCACGCGTTACCGCCCTTTTGCCCGTGGCTGGAAAACTGTATCGATGTGTGCGAATGGTGTTGTTCCACGACGGGATGGCGCTGCAGCATGTTGACGAAAGCGGGAAGAACCACGTACCCGTGGACCAGAGGTTGGGTGGAGGAGGTGCAAGAGAGTGGAGGAGGGTGGAGGAGTGGGTGGAGGGGAGAAGATGGCGGCAACGACTTCCAAAGAAGACTGGACTGCTCCTTCTCCGATTGGACAGTGGATCCCCCGGCGGCAAGAGTGGCCCTTGGATGCTTCCTTCCCCTCCTGCGGCTGCCTCCTGCCCTCTTCAGCGCTGGGAGCTCCTTCCCTGGCCGTCGATTGGTTGAGGGGGAAATTTGTGCATCGTCATGAAGCAATTTTATGCAGATTGCACGATACAATTTCCCTCCCGGTTTCAGAGCCATGCAGGTTGCCTGCGGAAGCTGTGGCACTCGACACTCTCATCTCACACATTTCCATTTCCATATTTCCATTTTTGCATCTCGCACGAAAAGGCACGGCGGCTGAAGAGCGCAGAAACAAACATACCATCAAACCATCATTTACCTGTCACAGTCACAGCGATATGACTCGCATTTGCCCGATTGTTGGCAGCTCCTTCATTCACCCTGGCACTTTATAGCATGTTCCAGCTAAACAAGCTGGCTGGAAGGTGGCGACGGAAACACACAACTCACAACCGAAAGCAATCTCCTTCACCAATGAGCAGAGCCCGTTTCATCCGCCCCGGCCAGGCCTTTTTCATTAATGCAAAGCAGCAACCTCTCCACAAGCTAGAGAAGACGGGACGCCGAGACCGCCACCGAGGCCTCTCTCTCTCTTTGTCTGTACAGTCTGTATGTTGGTGATCCATCTCGACCAATCCCCCCCTGACTTCTCTCATGCAGGAACCAGATGTGGAGGGGAGACCATGCTGGCCAACCCAGTTCCAGAAGCCCCCTTGTCGCCGATACGCTGAACATGGGCGATGGCACCAATGCCAAGTCAGTCGATTCATTCCGCCGTGTGCAAACTCAAAGGCCTCTTGGCAACGTTTGCCGGACGGGACAAGACAGGGTCTTCGAGGCGGGTTACGAATCATCATCAGTCTACTGCGTATATCCGCATCTCCAGGCTAAAGCTGGACAGACATGGCTCTCAAACCGCCTAAATGGTGAACCGAAATAAGGGCACAAGCCGTTGGATCATGGTAATTTTCGCATCCTCGCACCTCGAGGACCTTCCGAAATCGACATACCGATCATCCCAATTTACAACTGCGAGGCGGTGACGGCCTCAGAAAGACTGAAGACTCTTCTCGAGCATGGATCATGCAGCACGGCGCCTCGTGGCAGCCAATCTGTGTTATTCCCGCCGGCCCTTTCGCCCACTCCTGTCACACCATCAGACTCTTTGCTGTTGATCCCATATGCCATGACGTCTTGAAACAAGGAATGGCCCACGGAAATGTCGCAACCCAGGTCAACGTGTCCGCATGGCCCGATTTCCATTTTGTTTCTTTTCTTGGGGAACTTTTTGAGTGTGTGTGCCTTTGCCTCTGCAGCGTGCCACCACTCCACCGTGTTTGAACAAGAGTGTTTCTTGGGCCAGTTGATCTGCCGTGTCGTGTGACGAGGGCCAAATCATGTCTCTCCGCGGGCTCTATCCCTGTGGCTGCATGTAACGTGGAGGGAAAAGGCCTCTCTCTCCGGTGCCACGCTGGCCGGCACTCGCTGGCCCTCTTTCTCCTGACGATCTCTCAAACACCCGCAAGCAGGCCCTTCTTCAGACTGTCTTATGCCGTGCCGTGCCACTCGTATCTGGAAATCAAGCGCTCAGACAATGTCACCAGCAGGGGCTTTAATGGAAGCCAAGATTAACCGACTCTCAATTTCTATTCCCTCCCCCCTCGCCGAACTCCCCGCAAAAGGGGAGAAATGACTGCGACGACTTACGGGGTGCACGAGAGCTTGACTCTGCTATTCCTGGACCCGAGTAGCTGAGATGGGCAAGGCCAAATGAGGGAGCAGGGAAATGAAGAAGAACAACTCAACTCCCCGGCAAGGTACAGTAGCAACGGCACGTCTTGTCCGAGGACGGGGTCCACGTGTAAGGGACCGTCAGTTGCTTCGGGGACGCCATATCGACCGCCATCTAGATGAGAATGGCTCTCACACCGCAACTCACTCGCCATCGGGCTCGAGGCCGAGTGTTTGTTTATCTCTTCCCGTCTTCAACAAAGCAACGTGGTCGTCCATGTCTGTTCCCGCTTCCGCAAAGAAAGTATTCGCCAACGCACTCAGCTCGAAGGAATGGCTCGGATCTGCTCGGAACATCCAGGCTCTACCTGCGACAGAACGGCTCAGCTTCCTTAAACGAGGGCCCGGACTCCGTGGCAGCTGAGTTATTATATGCACTCTGCACGTTGGTGATATGCGGCAGTTGCCTTTGGCTTGAATCACCAACCTGTCTTATTGAACGGTGGCGCTCTTCGGAGAGAGTGAAACAGATCTCGGCGAGTGTTTGCATCACGTTCATGCTCGATAATGGAAGCGGCAACTCATTTAAATCCGTCTGCATTGGTATTGAGCATTGAGAATCACGGGCAGAACTTTTGCAAACGAGTTCCAACCCTGATGTCGGCCAGCCTGGCGGATCTCCTAGCATACAGGGTGTTTCTGTTCAAAACGTCGGCAGTTGATCGTTCCATGCAGACAAAGCAAATGGCGCATTTGTACATGGGCTCCTCTTGCCATAATATTTGGCACTTTGGGTGCCTTGCCTTCTGGGAAACGGTCATATCATCTGCGAAGTGTCTACTGGCTCAATATCAACATGCGCGACCAAGTCCTCCGCCCTCATTGTCAGCAACCTCAGGTTCTGCTTCATCTAAGATGATGATCATTATACGATGGCCGTACTCGCTTACAATTACACGAAAATGATAGTATGTTGATCGTCGACTTGGGAAATGACTAACTTAGTAGCTTTGGCTTTGCGAGGCACGAGTCACTCTCTCGCGACACTTGAACAAACACTGGACCCGAATTATGTCACTGTCGTCACTGTGTAAGTATTCCTCTGTTGTCTGGTTTTTATACGTGAAAATTGTAAATTGTAGACAATAGGTCAAAGTGACGGTCATTCTGGATGAGTGACGATGTTGTGAATCACGAGGCCATCCCGGCATCAAGACGACTTCTGCTTTCGTGATTATTGCCAAAAGTCTGCCTCTCACCACGTATAACTTCCCCACATCGAATAAAACCTTCATCATGAGACAGAACCTCTCATCACGACAATTTCCTTTATTCAGTGAAGGAGAGCTCTCCATCAATAGCTGTTGCTCAATTGTGACTGTCCTTTAAACCGGCCTACCCTGTAGCGACCACATCCGTAATTTTTACACCATGGCTGGGGATGGCATATAGGCTATCTACAATTATTCTTTAATTCTCTTCATTCTTTTTTTTTTT